>JAJTUV010000824.1:525000-623441 GCA_021653895.1 Mastomys natalensis
CCTCAAATCACTCAAGAACACAAATTTAATGAAGGATCCTTATCTATCTACCCAGCATTTACTTTAAAGAACCTCTTACGAGAAGAAATTCCAAGGACACTTAAATTCTTGATCACATTAATAATTAATTCAGCATAAAATTGTCAGTGCTTCTGATATAACATGAAGATTACCAAGAAAATCCTTAAGAACTATATATTATAATCATAGCAAGAAACTATACACAATACTCAGCTATTTGTTACTTTGAGAATTGAAGGCCAAGAAATGAACCCACACACCTATGGTCACTTGATCTTTGACAAAAGAGCTAAAGCCATTCATTGGAAAAAAAAAAAAGACAGCATTTTTAAACAAATGCTGGTTTATCTGGAAGTCAACATGTAGAAGAATGCAAATTGACCCATTCTTATCTCCTTGTACAGAGTTCAAGTCCAAGTGGATCAAGGACCTCCACATAAAACCGGATACACTGAAACTAATAGAAAAGAAAATGGGCAAGAGTCTCGAACACATGGGCTTGGGAAAAGTTCCTGTACAGAACACCAATGCCTTATGCTCTAAGATCAAGCAACAATAAATGGGACCTTATAATATTGCAAAGCTTCTGTAAAGCAAAGGACACTGTCAATAGAACAAAATGGCAACCAACAGATTGGGAAAAGATCTTTACCAATTCTACATCCAATAGAGAGCTAATATCCAATATATACAAAGAACTCAAGAAGTTAGACTCCAGAAAATCAAATAACTGTACTAAAAATTGGCAATATAGTTAAACCAGGAATTCTCAACTGAGGAATACAGAACGGCCGAGAAGCATCTAAAGAAATTTTCAGCATCCTTAGTCATCAGGGAAATGGAAGTCAAAACAACCTGGAGATTCAACCACACACCGGTCAGAATAGCTAAGATTTAAATCTCAGGTGACAGCAGATGCTGGCAAGGATGTGGAGAAAGAACACTCCTCTATTGTTGGTGGGGTTACAAGCTGGTACAACCACTCTGGAAATCAGTCTGGCAGTTCCTCAGAAAATTGGATATAGTGTTACCTGTGGATCCAGCTATACCACTCCTGGGCATATACCCAAAAGATTCTCCAATATATAACAAGAACAAATGATCCACTATGTTCATAACAGTCTTATTTATAATATCCAAAAGCTGGAAAGAATCCAGATGTTCTTCAACAGAGGAATGGATACAGGTAATGTAGTACATTTACACAATACATTTACTCAGCTATTCAAAACAATGAATTCATGAAATTTTTTGGCAAAGTATCATCCTGAGTGATGTAACCCAATCACAAAAGAACACACATGGTATTCACTCACTGAAAACAGCATATTAGCCCACAAGCTCAGAATACTTAAGATACAATTCACAGACCATATGAAGATCAAGAAGAGGGGAAAACAAAGCATGGGTACTTTGGTCCTTCTTAGAAGGAGTAACAAAATTCTCATGGGATCCAATAGGTAAACAAACTGGGAGCAGAGACTGAAGGAAAGGCCATCCAAAGACTGCCCCACCTGAGGGTCCATCCCATATACAGTCACCAAACTGAAACTATTGTGGATGCCTAGAAATGCATGCTGACAGAAGACTCATATAGCTGTCTCCTAAGAAGTTCTGCCAGAGCCTAACAAATACAGAGGTGAATGCTTGCATCCAATCATTAGACTTAGTACTGGGTTCATAATGGGGTCCCCAATGGAGGAGTTAGGCAAAGGACTGAAGTAGCCTAAGGGTTTCCAACCCCATTGGAACAACAACAATATCAGCCAATCAAACATCCCAGAACTCCCAGGGACTAAAGCACCAACCAAGGAGGGACCCATGGCTCCAGCTGCATATATAGCAGAGGATGGCCTTGCCGAGCATCAATGTGAGGAGAGGCCCTTTGTCCTGTGAAGGCTTGATGATTCCCCAGTGTAGGGGAATTGAGGGTGGGGAGGTGGGAGTGGGTTGATGAGTGAGGGAACCCCCTCATAAAAGCTAGGGAGGGGAGATGGGATCGGGTGTTTTGAGAGGGAACAGGGAAATGAGATAATATTTGATGTAAAGAAAGAAAATATCCAATAGAAAGAAAGAGAAAGAAAGAAAGAAAGAAAGAAAGAAAGAAAGAAAGAAAGAAAGAAAGAAAGAAGAAAGAAGGGAGGGAGGGAGGGAGGGAGGGAGGGAGGGAGGGAGGGAGGGAGGGAGGGAGAGAGGGAGGGAGGGAGGGAGAGAGGGAGGGAAGACTTTTAAAAGTATTCTGGACCTAGGCTTCCCTGCACATATGTAGCATATGTATACCTTGGTCTTCATGTGGGTCCTGACCAACTGGAATGGGGGCTATTCCAAAAGATATTGCCTGTAAGTGGGATAGGTTCTTATAATTGGGTTGCCATGTCTGGTCTCAGTGGGAGAGGATGTGCCAGGTTAGGGGAATATCCAAGGGAGCCCCCACCTGCTCAGAGGAGAAGTAGGGGAAGGTTCATTGGAGGAAGTGATCAGGAGGGGGCACAGTGAGTGGGAAGTAAAGTGAATAAGTAAAAAGTAAAAAAAATAAATAAATAAAAAATATTACAATTTTACTTTTTTATAAAAAACATTCTCTTAATATAAATCGAACATTACTTAGTAAGATAGTTAAACGCTGAGAGTGATTCAACATTATTTATCATGGTAACAATTATTCACTGCAATATTAATTTGCTTGTGCGTGTTTTTCATGTTTCAAGGTGAATCCTTACCACTAGGAGTAATTGCACTCATTTGGGTGATGTCTGTCTTATGAGGTTCTACCACTTACTGGTTCTATGTATGACTAGAGTCTTTCTGGAGCAATTTGGGTGTCTGGAAAAGAACACTGGTGAAGCTGACCATAACAGAGTGCTAAATATATAAAACCTTGACCCGGAGAATTAGACAAGAGAAAAATGGTCACTTATTGTGCATAGAAACTCATTACAAGTTCTGTAGTTATCATATCAAAGAATCATTTGCAATGCATTTAGAGTACTCACCTGTGAATAGTTCAGTGATTACTTGCCCATAATATCTAATTTTAGAAGTACTATTCCTTATATAAAATATAATGAAGATATAACAGAACTAGATAATCTAGGTCATTTCAGGTAGATTTGAGATAGCAACTCAGACTAGAATTTATTTATTTATATCACTTTCTGGAAACCTTATTAAACACATCTTAAAATGCAATATTTTTCTTTGAATATAGTGTTGTAGTAGTATGAATTCTATTATTCATGAAAATTTCTGAAAGGACAAACTTAGAAATAACACATTTCAACCCTTCAGTGTAGGCCTAAAATTAGCCCAGTGTATTTTAGAAGCAGAGCAAAAACCAAAGATAAATACAGTGTTGGGATAAAATGCAACTGTTAACAATGCCTGTAATGAAAGACAAAATTACACTCAGGGATAGGGGGAGGGGGTTGCTGGGAGGAGAAACGTGGAACTGAGAAAGCTAAATTTAGAGGACAAAGAAATAGCTAGATTATTGACCCAGAAGAACCAAACACTAAATATATTCTTTCATTCACCATACAGAAACAAGCAGTTAGAGGAATTGCAGCTCAATTTTCCTCTTTCCCAGACTCTCCAAAGGAGAAAATGAAACTGCTTGATTGCTTATAACAATCATTTAAAGACAAATCATCAGCATAGAGTAGCCTTCTAGAGGAAGTTACTCATGACAATGGAACATGGTCATGAGAATATGGGATGAACAGTCTCAATGTCACATTTTGGCTCTTATTATTCTCATTATTGCTAGCATGTATCTATTGTGTACTTGGGTTCAGTTAATGTGTTGGGATTTTTATAGTTTACTTCAATTTTCAGTTAGTTCATTAGACAGTCCTAGTATATTATACAGATTTAGCAGGTGGTACTTAGAGAAAGCTGTTTCTTAAACACGTTATTGCAAGAGCTTTAATTCTGCATTCAAATCCGTAGAGAATCATCGGGCACATTTCCTTAGCTTAATGTTGGAATCAGGGTGACTTTTAATCATTGTGCATTTTTGATCCTTCTTTGTCTTTAGCAATTTTTGTGACAATATTTTACTCGCAGAAATGAACAGTAGATTAAAACATAACCAAAATTCCTAAAATATCCTAATGCTGACTCTGAATTAACACAAGATCTTGTGTACTTTGCCTAAAAATAACTTTGAATTGTTAGTCTGAGTATGAGACAAATACTACCAGAGTCTAACATACTCCATATTCCAATTTATATTTGGAAGAAAATTTTGGATATTATTTTTTCTAAATTCTGTGGTATTTTCTCCATTTTGTAGCACTACTTTGAAATTAAAATAATCAAATACCATGTTACCTTGTACCATGTGGCACAAAGGCTTTTCTAGTTAAATGTTCAAATGGGAAGGAAGGGTTATATCTTCAATTTATTGTAAGAATAATAAATCATATTTAATACTGCAACCCTGGAGATTTTTACCAGATTTTTCACTTTCACAGTATGTACAGTTACTCCTGTAATATACTTACAATTGTTCAGTAGTCTAAATGGCAAAGACTGATATATCTTTTGAAATATGGTAGATCAATAAAAATAATATGGATGATCCATGTATCATTTTCTGCTCCCAATTAAGTCAACTACTGCCACTGGCTTTGAGTCAATTGATGCTTATAAATGTCTCGTTTTTAAGAATTGAGACCAGAGAAAGCTATTAATAATGTAAAATTGCTATATGTTTTTTTATGGCAATTTTTACACCAACACAAATATCATTCTATAGTCTCTCTCTACCTCTTCTCTCTTTCTTTCTCCAGGGGGAAATTTTTGGAAAATATTTATTTGAAAGCTATTAAGTATAATGACTGTCTTGAGAATGTGTGAAAAGAGTCCTAAATTGTCAGGAGGCTCCTGTGCATTCTGTGGTTTTAATAAAACCCTAGGTAATTCCTTAGAAGTCTGAGGTCACTTAGGACAGAGAAACAGGAATTCTAATTGGAGATTTTCACTTTTCTCCCAGGTACTCCAAATCCAGTTCCCTAATCTTATCCCCATCTCTACATAAGGCAACCCCCTGTGCCACCCCAACCTGTCTCTAGTGGATCACACAGAAATCCCCCTCCTAACTTTACTCCAATCTATTCACTGCTTTACCCCATACTTTGGGCCCTCTGGGGCCAAAGGCCACTCCAGACAGGAAAGGATTTAGGTTAACTGTGAATATTCACCTCTTCTTCAGTTCCCCAAAATCCAACCCCTGAGGCTCATTCCAACTCTGCAGCATATACACTGCTGCAATCTCCCACACTGGCAGCCTGTCTGTTTCTCCATTGGATTGCACAGATTCTCTCATCCTGACTTTCTTCCTGCCGCTCACAGCTTTATACCAGATCACAATATCAGCAGGCATTCCCTGAGACCCCTCACATAAAGCTATCCAGTAAAGTAGTAGGTGCAGAATAAATCCTTTACAGAAATCTGTGAAAAATCAGACAAGCAAGCAAACAACAAAATCAACAACAACAGCAACAGCAACAGCAACAACAACAGCAGCAGCAGCAACAACAACAACAACAAAAACAGTGGAAGCAAATGAATAATATGGCTCAAGGTCTGAAAGTGAAATTAGAATCAATAATGAATACCCAAAGTGAAGGAATTCTGTAAATGAAAAATTTAAGAACTCAAACAGGAATATCAGCAGCAAGCCTCACAAGACATAAAAGAACTAATCTGTGGTATAGAAGATGCTTTATAAAAGGAATTGATTAATCAGTCAAAGAAAATGTTAAATATAAAAAGTATTCAGATATAGAACACACAGGAAATCTGGAGCATAATGAAACTGGCAAAATTAAGAATAATAGGAGTAGAAGAAGGAGAAGAAAGCCAGTTCAAAGACAGAAAATATTGATTGATTTATTGATTGATTGATTGATTGATCAATTGATTGACTGATTCATAGCTCTGCTTTCACAAATTCTACCTCTGTTACCTCTCCTTCCACTCAGAGAAGGGGAAGTTCCCCTTGGATACCACTCTGCCCAAAAAGTTTTATCAGGACTAAGCACATCACTGAGGCCTAAACAGGCAGTTCAGCTAGAGAAATGGGATCCAATGACAGGCAACAAAGTCAGAGACACCCCTCCCCCATCCAATAGCTAGGGTATCCACATGAAGACCAAGCTCTATATTTGCTACAAATGTGTAGAGGGCCTATGTCATCCCTCTTTGGTTCTTTGGTTGGCAGGTCAGTGTCTGTGAGCCCCTATGGACCCAGTGGAAATTTTAGGTCTTTTTGTGGTGTCCTTGACCCCTTCAGCTCTCTCAATCCTACTTCACACTCTTCTACTAGATTCCTGATCTCTATCTGATGTTTGACTATTGGTCATTGCATCTGTTTCTACCCACTACTGGATGAAGTCTCTCAGTAGATAATTATGATAGATTCCTAATTGTAAGCATAGCAGAGTATCATTAATAGTGTCAGTGGTTGGTTCTATCCTGTGGTATGGGTCTTAAATTGGGCCTGTCATTGGTCTGGCTATTTCCTTAATTTTTGTAATCTTTATCCATGTATACCTTGTAGACATGACAAATTTTAGGTTAAGGTTTTGTGGGTAAGTTGATAACCCTGCCCTCTACTGGAAGTCCCCTGTGGCTTCAGGGTTGTTATAGTAAGATAGATGGGCTATGGTGGTCCCACGTTGCCCCGACTTTTGCTAATAATATTCTTATGCTGCCCCTTAGGCATCTAGCTGATATTGGCTGGATTTTCCTGATTTGAGCAGGCATTCTCTGCTGACTGTGTCCCAGGTAGACCTGATTGGCAGGGCATTTTTGAGGATGGGTCTAAGCTTGATGTTCCCAGGGCCTCTGCAGGCCAAGAGGACCTGGACAGATACACTATAGAGCCACAGATACCAGCCCAGAGTACTATACCAACAAAAATATTAATCACTATAGATGGACAAAATAAGATATTCCATAAAAAAACAAATTAAACAATATCGATTGTAGTGGTATATTTTCCTTGCAAGTTGGGAGGAGCTAAGGTGGGAGGAGTAAGGAGAGGAAGAGGAGGAATAAGGAGAGGTAAAGGAATGAAGAGGAGGATCGAGGGAGAGAGTGGTATGAGTCATGGATGACCACGCGTGTACCAAGAGCAGTCCTGGGTAACAACTTATATCTTGGTTAGTTAATTGGGAAACACCTCCAATTATGTGGGCATCTTGTTAATTTAAGCATTACCAAACATATAAAGGCTTTGGTTAATCATTAAGCATTAGAGTCTCATTTTCTACTGGGTACTGCGTGGATGGTTGGATGGTCTGGGCTCAGCCCAGCTTTGTGGAGACATTGTGGAAAATTGACAGAGCCATCTTACATGCTGGCATCTTGTGGGTGGCAGGGCTGCTGTTTCTGTCTGGCCATTTATAGCTGTGGTGTGCCCATGGGTTGGTTTCAGGCCATGGAGCATGGCGGCTTGAGGTAGGCAGAGCCATTGCCTCTTAGATGGTCAGCTCGTGCAGCCCCATTTTTAAAATAATACTTCAGCAATCTATAAATTCAGCTCTATAGAAGGTGCTAGAAGGAAAATTCTAATATTAAGATCTTAACCACATTTAAAGAAACTCAAGAAAATAAACAATCTCATACAGGACACACACACACAACACACACACAGACAGACACACACAGTTAAGAATGCAAGCACATGAGAGACAGGGAACAAGGAGAGATAACTAAATCAAAATAAAAGGAATCAATAAACACTATTAATTGATAAAGTTCAACATAAATGGTCATTATTTCCTAATTTAATGACATAGAATACAGAAAAGATATAAAATGAGTCTCTATCTTTCTGCTGTGTCCAACAAATGTGCCTTAACTTTAAGGATAGATGTTATCTCAGAGTGAAATGGTGGGAAAAGATACCTCAATAAAAAGTACCCAAAAGGTAAAGTTTTGTAGTACTTTTAATACCTGACAAAATAGACTTCAAACCAAAAGAAATCAGATGATAGGCAGGATGCTACATATTTGTCAAAGAAAAATAATATATTACAGGAATTGGCAATTCTTAACATCGATGTCCTAAACACAAAAGCACCCAAGTTCATAAAAGAGATACTACTGAAGCTTCCATCACATATTGACCATCACACACTGATAATATGAGAAATCTATAACCCAATTTTATCAATAGACAAGTTGTCTAGGAAAAAAACAAATCCAGAAACTCTGGAGCTAAGTTTATAAACCTCATTGATCTAATAGATATTTATAGAACATTTTACCCAAACACAAAATATTATACCTTCACCTCAGCACACTGTGGAACTTTCTCCAAAACTGACCCCATAGTTGGACATACAAGTCAAAATCAATACAAGAAAACTGAAGTAGGGCTCTCCATCTTATCTGACACAAAGATTAAAGCTGGATACTAGAAACAACATAAAACTTTAAAACACCTAGAAACTGAACAACACACTACTGGCGGAAAATTAGGTCAAGACAGAAATTGAGAGGAGGTAAATGCTTTCTAGAATTAAATAAAATGAACAATACACAACACACCAAAACTGATAGTATACAAAGAAGACTGTTGTATGAAGCAAGCTCATAGCAATAAGCATGTGCAAAAAGAAGAAAAGGAAAGATCTATATTAGTAACATAAAATCCATCAGAAAGACCCAGAACAAAGGTAAATAACCAAGATAATTAACAACCATATAACAGAAGATAAGAAAAACATGAAACACATAATAAAAGAGTAGATAGGAAATTTAAACAAACAACAATAATAAAAACTAAAAGAAACCCTAAAACATGGAGTTAGTGTTATGATTTAAGCAGCAGACACCACAAAGTCACAGATGCAACATATCTTATGTTGGAGGTTTTATGGCAGATAGGATTATGCAGAGGATGGAAGGGAAAGTAGATGGTGGTGGGAAGCATCTATATAAATGAATATAAAGTATACTCATGAGGATGTGTCGCTTGTGGAGAGAGTGAATCTTTCCAGTTAGTTATAAAGTATCACTAGATCCTGAGGGAAAGCCTATGGAAATGTCTGATTGCTAACAGGTGTTTCTTTCAGATAATCAGAAAAATTAACAAAATTATAAATTATAAATTAACCAAGAGGCTAAGAAAAACAACCAAATCTACAATGTTAGAAATTAAAATGGAAACCAAAGGACAGTCTCTGAAAAAATTCAGAGAATCATAACATACTTTAAAAACAAGCAATGCTGATTCCCCCAGAAGTTCTTTTATTGTTGAGAATATTTCTCTCTCTAATCTGTTTTTTTTTTCATTATTCCAAATTATTTTGCAAATGAGTCTTTCTAGCTCTATGAAGAATTGAGTTGGAATTTTGTTGGGTATTGCCTTGAATCTGTGGATTACTTTTGGTAACATAACCGTTTTTACTATATTAATATAATCCATGAACATGGGAGATCTTTCCATCTTCTGAGATCTTCTTTGATTTCTTTCTTCAGAGACTTGAACCATCCCTGACTTGAAGCTTTACTACAGAGCAACAGTGATAAAAACTGCATGATATTAGTACAGAGACAGGCAGAAAGATCAGTGGAATAGAATTGAAGACCCAGAAATGAACCCACACATCTATGAGTTCATTGTCATTTGATCTTTGAAAAAGGAGCTAATACCATCCAGTGGAAAAAGTAGAGCATTGTCAACAAATGGTGCTGGTTCAACTGGAGGTAAGCATGTAGAAGAATGCAAATCAATCCATTCTTATATCCTTGTACAAAGCCCAAGTCCAAGTGGATCAAGGACCTCCACATAAAACCAGATACACTGAAACTAATAGAGGAGAAAGTGGGGAATACCTGGGCACAGGGGAAAAGTTCCTGAACAGAACACCAATAGCTTATGCTCTAAGTTCAAGAACTGACAAATGGAACCTCATAAAATTGCAACGCTTCTGTAAGGCAAAGGACACTCTCAATAGGACAAAACAGCAACTAACAGATTGGGGAAAGATTTTTTTCTCCTACATCTGATAGAGGGCTAATATCCAATATATACAAAGAACTCAAGAAATTTGACTACAGACAACCAAATAACCCTATTAAAAATGGGGTACAGAGCTAAACAAAGAATTCTCAACTGAGGAAACTTGAATGGCCAAGAAGCACCTAAAGAAATGTTCAGCATCCTTAGTCATCAGCAAAATGCAAATCAAAACAACCCTGAGATTCCACCTCACACCAGTCAGAATGACTAAGATCAAAAACTCAGGTGATAGCAGATGCTGGCAAGGAGGTGGAGAAAGAGGAACATTCCTCCATCGTTGGTGGGATTGCAAGCTGTTTCAACCACTCTGGAAATCAGTCTGGTGGTTCCTGAAAAAAAATGGACATAACATTACCTGAGGACCCAGCTATACCACTCCTGGGCATATACCCAGAAGATGCTCCAACGTATAACAAGGACATATGCTCCACTATGTTCATAGCAGCTTTATTTTAATAGCCAGAAGCTGAAAAGGACCCAGATGTCCTTCAACAGAGGAATGGATACAAATAATGTGGTACATTCACACAATGAAGTATTATTCAGCTATTAAAAACAATGAATTCAAGAAATTTTTAGGTAAATAGATGGAACTAGAAAATATCATCCTGAATGAGGTAACCCCATCACAAAAGAAAACACATGGTATGTGCTCACTGATAATTGGATATTAGCTGAAAAGCTCTCAATACCCAAGATACAACTCACAGACCACATCAATCTCATGAAGAAGGAAAACCAAAGTGTGGGTGCTTTGGTCCTTCTTAGGAGTAACAAAATACTCATGGTAGCAAATATGGAGACAAAGTGTGGGACAGAAACTGAAGCAGGGGTTATCTGGAGACTGTTCCACCTAGGTATCCATCCCATGTTCAGTAATCAAAGTTAGACTCTGATGTGGATGCCAGGAAGTGCATGCTGACAGGAGCCTGATATAGCTGTCTCCTTTAGAGGTCTGCTAGAGCCTGACATATACAGAGGTGGATGCTCACAGCTAATTATTAGACTGATCATGGGGTTCCCAATGGAGGAGTGAGAGAGAAGACTGAAGGAGCTGAAAGGGATTGCGGCCCCATAGGGAAATCAATAATATCAACCAACCAGAGCTCCCAGGGTCTAAATCACCAGCCTGGGAGTATATAGTGAGGGACCCATGGCTCCAGCTGTATATGTAGGGGATGATAGCCTTGTTGGGCATAGGTTGGAGAGGAGGTCCTTGGTCCAGTGAAGGCTGGATGTACCAGTGTGGGGGAATTAGAGGTTGGGGAGGTGGGAATGGGCAGGTGGGTGGGGGTATATCCTCAAAGAAGCAGGTAGGGCGATGAGGATGGCGGTTCCTGTGTGGGGAGGGGAATGTGAAAAGAGGATCACATCTGAAATGTAAATAAAGTCTGCAATAAAAACAAACAAACCAAACAATTGCTGGAATGAAAATAAATAAAATAATTTAAAAAAAACCTAAAAATCAATAACAACAGCAACAAAAATGTAAACGCCACCAAATTGGAAAGTCAAAAAGAAATGGATATTTCCTTGACAGATATCTTTTACCAAACTTAAAACATGATCAGATAAGCAATTTAAACAGACCTATAACTCCTTGTAAAATGGCAGCAATCATTTAAATTCTGCCAACCAAGAATAGCCAGGGTCATAATTTTTCACAAAATTCTTTCAAAGAATTGTCAATGTTAATACTCCTCAAATTATTCTACAAAATTGAAACATAACAAATATTGCCCAATTCATATTGAGAGTCCACCATTACTCTGACAGCCAAGTCACAAACAGATTCAAGAATGACAACTGCAGACTAATTTTCTTATAAAAATAAATCTAAATTTTTCAATTAATGATTTGCAAATAAGTCCAAGAACAGGTCAAAAAGATCATCCACTATGATGACATAGGCTTTAATCCAGAGATAAATCAATATAAGTAAATTAATAAATGAAATCCACCATATAAACAAATTGAAAGGTTAAAAAAACATGTGATGATCTCATTATATGTAAAAAAGATTTATGACTAAGTTCAACACTCCTTAATTATCAAATTTATGGAGAGATACAAAGATATACCTCAGTATGATAAAGTCAGTTTGCTGCAAGCCTGTAGCTCATCATCTTAAATAGAGAGAAACTCAAGGCAATTTCACTATATCAGGCACAAGACACGGTTGTCCATTCTTTCCATACCTATCTATATAGTACTTGAAGTTTTAGGTAGCACAATTAGACAAATAAAGGAGATCAAGGAGCCATTACTGGGAAAGGAAGAAGTTAAAGTACCTTCATTTTCAGACGATATAATAGCCGTGTGTGATTCTAAAATTTTCACTGCAAAACTCCTCCAGTTGATAAACACTTTCAGCAAAATAGCTGGATGAAAAATTGATTCAAATAATTCATTGCCCTCCTAGATATGAGTGACAAATACACTGAGAGAAATCAGGGGAATAATACTTTCATGATAGTCACAAATCATATAAAATACCTTCGTGGATCTCTTACCAAGCAAGAGATGATGTGTATGATAAAACTTCAGTGAAGGTCACTGAAGGAAGAAATTGAAGACTATGTGAGAAAATAGAAAGACCTATTCCAAAGAATAGGTAGTATTAATATACAGAAAGTACTCATCTTACCCTAGTAATCTATAATTCCCATCTTCAAACCAACAAAATTCTGCAAAGGTCTTAAAAGGATAAGTTTCAGCTTCATATGGAAACAAAAACATCCAGGATAGCTAAAAAAAAAAAAAAAAAAAAAAAAAATTGTGTCATTAAAAAAATCACTAGCCCTCGTTTTAATGTGCATTTCAGAAATATCTTAATAAAAATAGCATCAAATTCCTGTAGTTAGGGCTCAAGGAATTCCATGGAAGAGAAGGCAGAAATAATGTAAGAGCCAGAAGGAACAGAAGTCACAAATGAAACGAGGCAGTTTATGTCAACATGGGTAAACCTAATATTTACTAACAGACATGGAAGCAGCATGTGTAGGGCATGCAGCGATCTTTCCCTGGATATATATAATATGGCTTGCAATACAGTGTTTTTATGAGATTCTGAAGTTTACAAACAGGTATGTCTCTCATTATTCTTCCTTCTCTTGGGCTCTTTTTCCACTGTTAGTCTTGTCCAAATTTGATGTCTTATATTTGTATATTTTATTTTGTTACATTTTATTATTATCTCTTAGAAGCCTGTCCTTTTCTTATGAGAGACAGAAAGTGAGTGCATGCAGATGGAAGGGAGTTGAGGGAGGAACTGGAGAAATTCCAGGGAGAAAAATCACAATCAGTATATATATTGCACAATATTCCTTATCTATCTCTTTCTTTCTTTTGTTTCTTTGTTTCTTTGTTTCTTTGTTTGTTTCTTTCTTTCTTTCTTTCTTTCTTTCTTTTCTTTCTTTCTTTCTTTCTTTCTCTCTCTCTCTCTCTCTTTTCTCTCTCTCTCTCTCTCTTTTGGGAACAATTTGAGGAATATTGACATTTGCTATTTTTTGAAAGTCTAGTAGAATTCTGTGCCAAAATCTTCTGGTCCTGAGATTTTCTCAGTTTTTAAACTTTTAATTATAGTAAATAAATGTAAAAATGTAAACACAATACACACAGAGAGAAGACATGTTATTGCTAGATTTTATTCAAAGGGGCCACTACTCTTTCAAGTCCTAGTATTGATTATTTGAAATGACTTAAAATAAGTTAATACCTCATTCATATTAGTATATCAAGTAAATATAATGGTGTAAAAAATTAAAAAAACACTTTTGTTTAGCATCCTAATATCCGAAGACTAGAAATAAGTGCAATGAGGTACTATTTTAGAAATAGTTTTCAAGAAGATAGAGGATTTAGGGAATGTACTGTATTGAAAAAAATAAGGCCCAGTTTGAATCACAGTATCATGGAGGAGTGCCTGCAGGGATTTTACTGAGTGTCCGGCTTTATCTTTTCCTCATTTGTTGGAACTTTAGCACATTCCAACCTGGCTGGCCATAAGGCTGGAAAGGACTGTGGAAAGGACAAGAAAAAGGATGTTTTCCCACCTACAGCTCGCTGGCTTTCAGTTCCCTGTAGAACTTATTCACAGACACCTGACATCTAGGACAACCACACAGACATTTGGGGCCAACTGGGTCTATATACAGGACAGCTATCATGTACTTAACAAATATTTGTTTCAGTACAGACATTATTTTCACTCCGGTGGATAACCTCCCATAAAGTTACTTGGTTTGGCAGGAAATCATCGAAAGATTTAAAGGTAAATTGTACTAACCCTGGTCACTTGCAACCTGCTACTCGTGGAGATAAAGAATTGAACTATCTGATCAAGGCTAATTGCTGGTGGTGGTGTCATCCCACACATCCATAAATCTCTGATTGGGAAGAAAGGATAACAGAAGTCTTTGGATGTCCTTGTTATCTCAGGACAACTGTGTAGTGTTAGTAATTCCAGTGGACTGTTTCTCTGTGAAAAATACAATTTTGCCTTTTTGTAAATCTATTTGAGCAAATTGGAGGCTTAATTAGCCGTCCAACCAACCAAATTTCTGCATTCGAGTCTTAACCATATTTAAGTATTATTGTGGCATCAAAAGCTATTGATTCTGAAGTAGTGGGTTTGGTTGAATTGACTGTGTTTTTTTTTTTTTTTTTTTTTAAACTGTTTGAATTTTAATGGTGATGCAGAAACTATAGTAAAAAACATTTGGTTCGGTATAAACATTACTTCCCTTCTGGTGGATAAGCTCAATAAAGGTCGTGTCCAAACTGAAAACAGACAAACAAACAAAACAAAAAACCCAAAACAATCTTCCCCACAAAAAACAAAATAAGGTAAGTGGTGAATTTAAAAAAAAAAATCATTTTAAATAAAATGTAGATGTAAATGTTGAAAACAAAAGTGAAATGTGAATGGAATTCTCAGATTTAGAATCTTCTACCACTGAAAACACACTGAAGCATTACAGAAAATAAAATTTCTATAAAACAGTATAAGAAGAAAAACTTTAAAATAGAATATATTATTAGATAGATAGATAGATAGATAGATAGATAGATAGATAGATGGATGGATGGATGGATGGATGGATGGATGGATGGATGGATGGATAGATAGATAGATAGATAGATAGATAGATAGATAGATAGATAGATAGATAGATAGATAGACAGACAATACACAGGTTATAGAGAGATGACTATGGTAGATCAACTGGTCAATAGCCACCCAGCCAGCCAGCCAGCCAGCCAGATTAGATCGAATGATGAAACTGGCATTTGGAGAACACACAGGCAGATTTTCAGAGTGTGTAACACAGGAAAAATATGAGGTGATATAATAGAAATGTATATGGCTGAAAAATTTTATCTATAGGTAAATTTTCTGTATCAAATTTGAGAGATACTTGGCAGAAGAAGGAGACCCACCCACAAAAGATCCCTGGAAAGCCTAGATAGACTATATTTATACTATGTATAAAGATTGAGTTCTGAACAATATTTAACATCCTGTCAGCAGAGTTACCTTGAGATAATTCCATGTCTCTGCAGGCCTGCAGTGAAAAACAACAACAAGAAAACAAAACCAAACAAACAAAACTAGAAAAGCCAACCAAACAAAAAAGGCAAAACTGAAGATTTTACTATCTCAACGGCTTTATAAGTTTTCTTTTTCTTTTCTTTTTTTTTTGGTATAAGATATTATAAAACACAGAACACACACACACAAAAAAACTGTGTTGAAAGCTACTATAAACTAGCATGTAATTCTCTGCAATGTCAGGGTTTAGAAAACTAAGAATTTCCAGGGACAAATATCTGAAAAGGAAGCAAAGAAGCAAACAAGCATTGAGAGTCACAAGAGGAGGTTCTAATTGACCATAATGATCAATAAGCACTGGCTTCTCTTCCACCTAGGGTCCCTAACAGCTGAGCTCTCAGATGTCAGACTTGCAACTTCCGAGTGACATGAAATACCACAAAGATCTTAGCATTTTTACAGAACTGAAATGATCAACCTTGACATGTGAGACCAATTTCTTTCTCATGGCATTTTCCAGCTTTGAAGCTGAATGGGCCAAAATGCTAGACAGTTAATCCTGGATCTGAGAAGAGCAGAAATGAATTTGACTCAGTCAATCTTGGCTAAAGATCAGCAGACTGTATATTGGAAACCTTGTAGAAAGCCAGCAGTAAGAAGGAGACTTTTGAATCAAGTTAAACCCAGGCAATGTTGTGTTCAGAAACAAACCGGAGCAAGCACTAATTATAATTAATGATAAATTATTCAGTACTCACTAAAATAGGAGAGGTTACTGTCTTCTTTTAGAGAACAATACATGCACCTTTATATGCACCTTTAAAGAGTGAGATTTTTTTTTTTTTTTTTTTTTTTTTTTTTTTTTTGGTTTTTCAAAACAGGGTTTCTCTATATAGCCCTGGCTGTCCTGGAACTCACTCTGAAGACCAGGCTGGCCGGCCTCGAACTCAGAAATCCCCCTGCCTCTGCCTTCCAAGTGCTGGGATTAAAGGCGTGCGCAACCACTGCCCGGCTTGAGATTTTCTTTATTTGGACAATCTAGTTTTCTACCATGGAACATCACAGTTAATATAAACTAGTGTTTATGAAGTAGACAGGATAATAAAGATTCCATTTATGTTTTAGCACAAAGAGAATAGTGAGAAGATGCATTATTTCTGATATACCTCATATTGAAAAGAGAGTTTCTTATGTAGTTGGTTTCTAAAATTTAACCTGTATTTTCCACTATTGTTTCTGAACATATTTCAAATAAGATCATTTATATGAGGTTTCCTTTATAGTCCATGTAGTTGACAATATCAGACAAACATATATAGGAGTAGACGATATCAGACACAAGCAGATACAAGAGTGGACAATATCTGAGACAAATAAATATAGATGTAGACAATATCCAGGACAATATAATATAATACTGGACAGTATCCAAGACAAATGAATATAGAAGTGGACAATATCTGGGACAATACAATATAATAGTGTACAATATCTGACACAAGCAGCTGTAAGAGATAGACATGTGAGTTATATAGAATGATCAAAGCATTAATCTTTTTTTTTGAATCATTAATCTTAATGATCATTTTATTAGGATGCACATTGTCATCCAAACTGTAGATGTTAGGTAGGAGTAGTTAATGTATTTCATATTATGGTTTATATATGAAGAGATATCTAAAGACTCCTGTGTTGAGTATTTGTTACCCATATGGTGACATTGATGAGAGGTGACTGGATCATGTTCCCTATTCATAAAGAAACCTATGGATTAATCATTAAGTAATAGTGAATAATTGTGTGCACAGCTGTAGTATGTTATATTTTTAAAGGTATTATTTAGACAAACTTGGTCATTGGAGTTATGTTTTGAACTTAATCTTTCTTTAACTATTCCTCTAATTATTCACATTCTCTTCCATTTGTCACTCCCAACAATTTCTCTTTCCCTCCATCCCTCCCTCACTTTTTTTTCTTTTCCTCCACTAATATATATTTAAACATCTAAATCCATGAGACAAAGTAAAGCTTTTATCCTCTAAATTGATTTTCAAAGCTTAAAAGAAGTTGAATAACCCATTATGTATTATTTCTTCCCCAAACACCACAGTTATAGGCACGGATGAAGATGGTCTTCCAAGATCTTCCAAGCATAGTATTCAGCACTATGCTTTGGTTTGGATATGTTTCATTGAGGCACATTAACAGAAGGGTAAGCACATGTCTCTGGACTTTCCTGTCATAAAGGAGTCAAGAACAACGATCATCTTCACATTATTTTACTGCCATATTCATTTAGATATGCATGAATAGAGTCTGCACATAATCTAGCTATTCATTAAGTAAAAACATGAGATGTCACTGAAAGTTTTGATTTAGTCAATGCATATGCTGTAGTTGTCAGACTATTATGATTCTTAGAACTTCAAGGGTTTTTTTTTTCTGTTTCCCCCATAAGTGAAGACACAATGTATTTTTGTTAGAATAAAAGCTTCTAACAAAATTCCCGAGATGTTGCAGGCAGGAGACTATATTTATGCACAGGAAAACAAGGTTAGGAGTTCACACAAAAGAAACATGGATTGTAAATCCAAAAGAATTCAATGTCTTTACCTAACACTTCTTACTAGGACTTTTGGCCTTTTCTCTAACTACAGAGTATATATATATATATATATATATATATATATATATATCTTTGGCCTTTTCTCTAACTACAGAGTATATATATATATATATATATATATATATATATATATATATATATATATATATCTCCCCTGTCTGTGTGTGTGTGTGTGTGTGTGTGTGTAGTCTCTCTGTTTGTATATATATCAACTTGGAACAACTCAGAAATCTGGCATACATATATGTGAATGATTTTTCAAGAGATTTCTATAAATAATAAAATGGGTACTAAACGCCCTACTATTTTGTGTTATGAGAACCAGGAGAAGAATCCTTCTGGAAAGACCTCTTTAAATATTTGGAAGGGTTTCTCCCCAGCAATTAAAGAACACTAAAAAGCTATAGATTTGATTATATTGTCAGTAAAAGAATGTCCTGTCCAGCAGGGCATTAAACAGGGTCCAGGGAGATCACCTAAGGGAGAATGGGGGAAAAACAGGCAAACGCAAAGAAACACAGTTTGTCTATAGTCTGATCAAACCGTAATTTTTACTTTAATTTTCACACAGGGGTTACATACACAAAAATGCATCATATGGGAAGGGGATGACGCAGGAGCATAGGTGTTCAGGGGGAGTACAGATATCTTCCAGAACAGAATATAAGCTGGATGAAGGTTCCAGGGACAGGTCACTATGACTCTGACTATGATTCACTTATTCTTATCTAAGTTGGTACTATCCACCAAGGTTACCTATCTACAAAGTCTATAACTATTTAGCCTGGCAATTTTCCACCAAATCTGCTTGTTTACAATAGCTTCTAGGCATGTGTTTCAGTGTTTTTCTACAGAGACCCAAGACTTTGTGTTAGCAGGCATGTATGTCAGGCCTATTGCTGATTTTAGGCCTATGGCTGATTTTAGGCTTTCAGTGTATAAGCAGGGCTGGCTCTGACAAAAGAACTAAAGTTTTCTCAGTGTGCTTTCCAAAATACTAGAACAATGTACTCCATCATCTCCAGATGCAGAAATGAGAACAATTGAATAATATGTTGTCAATGGACACACACAAACAGGGATTCATTCAAAACCTGCTATAAGAAAGCTTGAAAAATTTGTTTTTCAATGTTTATTGTTCCCTACTCTTTAAATTCAAGAGGCAAAACATATTATTACACGTTTCTATAACCGTATTTTAGTTAATTCTGTCTGATAAAACAATTGATTGGCTTAAACAATATATAGCATATTTATGATAGTTTTAATTACAGAAATGCAAAATCCAAGAACTAGCAGAGTGGGCGTTTGGTAAGAGCCTCCTTCTTAGCATGTAGACACACACTCTCTGTATGCATCCTCACAAGATGGAGAAAGAAGCTCTTCTGTCTCTCCCTTCTTGCAGAAACACTAATCTCACAGGGGAACTTTCAGTTCCTGATATTATCTAAAATAATTAACTAACATATATCCCTATTTCTCATAAACTTCAGCTTCGTATTAAGGGTTCAATGAATGTATTTTCTGGATAAATAAATATTCAGAGTCTACAACTGATAATTCTTTCTGTTGCTGTTATCTCTATTATGGGACATGTTGGGAATTTGGTGGAATATATTATTCTGTGTTTACTATGTCCTCATAATGGCACAAATCCACATAAAATCTCATTATTTTTTCCCACTTAGCTGGGATTTCAAATTCCATGTAACAAGATCATACTGGAATAGAAACTTCCACAGTAGATTGTCCCATGTTACACAAAAAAGAAGAAAAAGTCCTAAGGATCATGTCCAGCATCCAGCACACTCTGTATTCTTTTCAGTCCAATTTCAAATATGCTTAATGATTATAATTAGTAGTTATTTCACTAAGTATTTCATTTCTCTGTTAGTCTGCTTTATGTATTTTTTTTTTAAAAAAAAAAAACAGCAAATAATTTTAGTACTTTAAGATTCTAACTTTTAAGGACTTTTATCCAAGAAATGAAGTTAGGTTATGTTATAGAAATAGATTTAGCATTCAAAGTTATATCTTAGTAGTCACAAATCCACTGTTTTTAGTCTTTACTTATTACATTTGCCCAAGTAGTACCTACAGATATTTATTCATTTTCTCTTTTGCTAAAGGGTCCTACTTTGGGTTGTGTACATGCTAAAGCATAGGTTTTGGGAAATAAAAAGAATTAAAATATCCATGAATAAACCATATTAATAAACCCAACACTGACCTATTTGAGATAAAGAATAATGCTTTCACACTTATGAAAATATTTTAGTTCAAGATGAAAGGAAAAGATTCTCATGGGTCCCATTCACTGTACTTGAATGCTTTCTGACAGGTTTACAAATCCTAGGTTGTAATGTTTGGAATTGCCATTATTAACTTCAAATTAAAGAAAGAGCATCCAACTAAAGAAAAAGAGAAGTAAAATTCACCATGTCAGGGGTCTTTGGGATTAGCCCTGTGTGTGTGTTTATTCATTTACTTCTAAAACCAAAGACTTTCAGAGAGTTTCACTGCTGTCTTGATTTAATAGGGTTTTTTAATTCTGCAGCTGATATGTTGATTTACAACTTTTAATTTCTAGTAATACAATTTTACTTAATTCAATATCAAGACGTTGAAGCCACAGGCTACTGCTCAAGTCATTTTGGTACCATGTAAGTTTCTTTGTACTTTTTTTTTCTTCATTATTTCTTTCTACTGTAGCGTGTTATCACCCTCACCATTCAATGCATTCCCTCAAGGATCACAATTTTTCCAACTGATGATTTCAGCTCAGGTTATTTAAATTTTCCTCTAAATGACTAGATTTAAAAAAAAAAATAACCCTGGTGTTTTCCATATGTGCTGACGACAATGAGCAGTAGAGCAAGGTGAGCTGATTAAAGAAACAGCACGAGCTGAAGCACAGAAGGAAAAGGCCAACAGTGGGGAGCAACACAAAATTAAAATTACAACTTAACCAAGCAGCGTTGTCAAACCCCAGTGATTTCTGCCTCATAACTCTGTGTGTGAAAGTAAGGAGGCCAAGGTACAAAATAACATTCTGGGGTCTGGAGACTGAAAGAGGCAAAGTAATTCCTGGGTAGAGGAAATTAGCTCAGTTCAGCAGGGTCTGCATGTGGTTGCTGGGGATAGCAAGTGATTGAAAGGAGGGATCCCACAGAAGATTAAGAAGATCAGTCATTCCAGTACTCACTGAGTCCACTGTTGGGGCAGCTTGGATACACACACAGTCAGACTCTAGGCAGAGGGTAACTAACCCTGAAACTCCAGATTTAGTACAAATATATGCTTGCCCACGACTTTTCAATCCTGACACTTTGTTGAGGGTGATTCATTCTAGGTCTTCAGCCACATCCTCAATTAGAAGAAATAAGGAAACCCAGCACTGACAGACAGGACCAAGGCTTAAACTTGATAGCAGTTTGTTATTAAATGACTCAGTGTAACTTATGGACCATAAAAAGTATGTAGTAAATGTACAGTTTTGTGTACATTGTAGAAAAAGAATATATATATATATATATATATATATATATATATATATATATATATATATAGAGAGAGAGAGAGAGAGAGAGAGAGAGAGAGAGAGAGAGAAAGGTGTAAAGGTATGTGTAGATTTCCTTACATCATATATCAAAACGGATGGTGCCTTTTGGAGTACATAAAGAATGAAATAATTCTAACTAGTTGTTAAAGAATGTTGAAATGATTTATTATTTAATCATATTGCTTAGTTTAGTAAAAACAGCTAATGCAGTGTTGGGCCATGGAAGGGTTGCCATTGGCCTAGAACCCTGAGATTGAAGGTGGGTGGCCATGCCCCCAAAACCCGGGGCCCTTTCCATTTCACCTGTGAACTTCAGTCACATAAGACATGGGTAAGGGGCGTGGTGCCTAAGAGTCCTCTGCCTTGAGATTTGCATGTTAATGAGGCTGGAGGACATAGGTAATTAAGTCTCCTCCCTAGTCCAGCCCCTTTCCTATATAAGGGAACTCCTCCTGGCTTTTCGGGGTGGAGGGGAGCACACCAGATTCACCATTCTCGTCAATAAAACTACTTCATGGAAGTGCAGTCCGTGTCATTTTGGGCCTACTTCTATGACTCTGCAACCGGTCTCAACCTTGTGGGAACTACAGCGCCCTGGTCAGGGAGTGCTCCGAACTCAGGCCTCCACTTCGGCCTGACTCCAGACTGCTGCATCTGCGACCTCCTGAGCGTGAGACCCCGCTGCAGTCTCGGGTCTCCATCGCTGCCTCGTGGGAGGCTTGGGGCCGCGAGTCCTCACCTGCGTTTTGTCCCACAATGCAGGTGTTTTTATCTGTTTCTCCAATAAAACAGTCTGAAAATAGCCACTTGGTTTATTTTAGCTCATGACACCAGGTTATAGTCCTTTGTGAAAGTCAAAGCAGCAGAAACTTAAAGTTAGTCACACCCAGCATCAGGAACAGAAAGTAAGGAATGCACGCATGCATTCTCAGTGCTCATGGGCTTTCTTCACCTAGATACAGTCCATGGTGCAAACCCTGAGGATCGTGTCACCTACCTTTAGGATAAATGTTTTCACATCAAGTCAATCACTCATGTACATGCCACAGGACAAAATGATAAGGATAAACATTTACTGAGACTCTCCTACCAAATTAACCTAGGTTCTCTTAAGATGGCAATTAAAATTGTAATCACAACTAACCATAAAAGGAAAAGTTAGTATATCAGATTATTCATTAATAATAATATTAAAATATTTTATCATTGGAAATATGAGTTATCTAGCTTTGGGCATATTTTTTCTGCATCCCAGTATATCTAGAAATCTCATACCAAAAAATTTTGTATGTATTATTTTTCTGGAAGTAATTTTTAATTCTCCACATTAAACTTTTGCCAATGTCTAGAGACATGTTTAGCCACCTAAAGTTGACCACATTCAGCAACCTGATGTAGTAAGTAGAGGCTGAATATTTATTTAAGATTCCACAATGTACAAACATCTTCCTATTATAGCAATTAAAGAAATATCAAGCCCTAAATAAGAGACCTAATTTTAAAAATCTTGCTTTAAAGCAATATTTGTGTTTTTCTGAAAAAAAAAAAAAGTTGCTAAGAAACATATGTCTATCTCTTCTGATATGTCTGAACATGGATGTCTTCATAGAAATGTGTGCAATAAACAAAAGGAATATGTTGCTGGAAAACTATGAATAAAAGATTGTTACTAGTTATATTTATTTATTTTATACATTTAGGATTCCTGATAAAATGAAGGTATATTTTTGATACTATCAGAATCATGCCATTATTGAAAGTATAATATAAATACCACAAACAAATTTATAATAGCAAAACCTCTTCTTTTTATACTTCCTACTAATACAAGGAAGACTTGGTTCTTATTCTCTAACTCTTGACTATGTTGCAATTATGATCATTCTTGAAGATAGTAGACATTTTTATTGTCCAATGTATGAGTTCTGAATCAGAAGCAAAATAACTACTAGAGGCAACATGACCTTAACTTCTTTTAGGAAATATATTTGTTATGTAGGTTGCTTGAAATGGTTCAAGTGGCTAAGAGAATACCTGTTTTTCACAGTGTATCACAGCTAATTCATACAAACAACTTGAGTTGCAGAAAAAGAATATCTATCCTTGAACTCTTCCTTCTCCCCATGAACCAAGAGTAAAGATTATGCTCCAAGCTGGTGATCCTCACTGGTTTCTAAGGCTAAAGTCATCTATGTCAGCAAAGTTAGATATAAGCATTAAATGAATACCTTACATTATTCATTTTTTAGCATAATCACTAAAGCATGTTGAGCTAATAGAAACAGTTATGAAGATATTCTTGAATATGCGTACATTTTGCTACCATTAAAGTCTCATCTCTCTTCACTGAAATTATTCAACATAGAATACTATACATGATTTTTAAAAGGAAACAAGAATCAACTGTAGAAATTCGTAAAGTTTATACATACATACATGGAGGTTATGATGAAATATTCTGCCTGTATCATAGTCTTAAAAGCCATTTTCTAGTAAAGATAAATTAGTTTCATTCCTTTTCATAATTGAACCGTTGTTTCTCCAATATTGGGATATGACCCCAACATACAATCTTAACTACAAATGGTAACTTGGTGGGCCATGGAAGGGCCCATGGGCCTGGAACCCTGAGACTGCAGGTGTTTGGCCATGCCCCAGAACCCAGGGCCCTGACATGCCTTCTCATCTCCATTTAATCTGTACCTTCAGTCATGTAAGACACAGATAGAGGGTATGACTAAGAGTCTTCTGCCTTGAGATTTACATATTAATAACACCCGGCTGGGGGACATAGCTAATTAAATTTTCCCCTCCCTAGCCCCTCCTCTTTCCTGTTCCCCAATATAAGGGAGCCCCTCCTGGCATTTGCCAAGGGGCGCACATCATCCAGATCCAATTACCACCATGGATAATAAACTTCTCTTTGGAAACCCAGCCCACGTGTCTTCTTGGGCCTGCTTCCAGCATCTGGGACCCTAGACCTCCTCGCATATGTGGGAACCTTCACCATGGGAAAAGCTCCGGGACCTCAGCCAGGGACTCTACCTCCACTGTTGGCCCACAAGACTCTGCCTCTCTCGCCCTGTCGGCCTGAAGAACCCCACCGGGGGCCCCTGCGGGTGTTTTTTTCCCACAGTTACTACAAATTCATCACCTTTCACATTAACTACATGCCTGGTACAGGAAATAGTAACCATGTTTTTGTCTCAAAAATGGTAATATCCATCATGTATCCCAACCTTTGTTTCAAAAATTTGTTATGACTACCTTGCTTTGACTACCTTGCAATAATGTACTTGTTTCAGAAGGTTGCTATGACAAACATAGTATGCTTATGTTGTGCTCCTGTAATGCTGCCTATTTTGACCGCCAAACACCCCATTTGAAAACTCCCGACTACTGAGTTATAAAAGCCTTGTCTTCATCACATCCAATGATCATCTCTTGAACTGTGACTTTAGGGAGAAACAACATGTATATACACAAAAAAGAGCTTACTTTAATTAATTGCTTGCTTTAATTAGTTTAGACATGATGATTTAGGAGCTGATCTTTCTCTTCACATTTTTGGGATAAACAGTAACCCTTTAGAGGAGTGGTAATGTCTCTACTGGACACCACATGCAAATGTACAGAATATCCATGTTGTTGTGGATAGCCCCAGCCTTGTACTTTGATCCTAGTTCCAACCCCCTGAGAGGGGCTCCAGAGGAGAATTGAATCAATGTTGTGGATAGCCTCAGCCTTGTATTTTGATCCTAGTTCCCAGTGGATAGCCCCAGGCTTGTATTTTGATCTTAGTCCCACCCTTCTGGGAGGGGCTGCAGAGGATCATTGAATCTGTACACAGAGGACATCTTGTAAACCTTCTGTCCAATTAAAACCTGTAAAATAAAGACTAGAGCCAGAGATTGGGCAGTAGAAGGGGAGGCAGAGGAAAAGGCTTAGGGGAGGAGGGAGTAAGAGGAATTCGATATAAAAGGAAGAACAGGGGAGAAGAGAAGGAGTCCTCAGGAGATTCAAGAGGGAGGCAGAAGAGAAGCAGGAGGAAGTTGAAGCAGAAGGAAGCCAGCGAAGGAAGCCGACTATGGAGCTGAACAACCATGCGGCCTGGATAAAACCGCAAGTTATAAGGGATCTCATAGCCGGGGATTAGAGTAGTGTAGTGGTAAATCTGTTCAATCAGAGCGTGTGATTTATATCATAATTATTGAGTTGTGCTTTCCTTGACTGGTCTCCTTTGGTAGGAGATTTACCCCTAACAAATTTGGGGTTTAAATACCAACTTCTACTACAAATTGGCGCTCAACTTCTATTACACCATGTCAGGAATAAGTTACTTCTTTTGTAGTCACTGAGCAAGGTAATTCTACCAAGGTCACACGCTCTTCTCAGTCTTGTCAGTTACCATCCAGAACTTGATATTTAAGAACTTATTGCTGAAGATACCACACACTGGAGTCACAGCGCCAAAATAATTCAAGCTGTTTTATCCAGCTGTGAAATTTCAGAGTAACACCAATGACTCCTTTGACCAATGACTTACCTACTGATATAATAGTGACATGAATGTCATGGGAGGCTATGATAGCATTTAAGCTCCAGACTTGAAAATGAAACTTATACATGGTATCATTATTAGGTCAAAAGGAATAATATATATCCTAGGGGATAATATACTGATAAATGAACACAGTATCAAATCAACTCCTACTGATTTATTCTCATACTCATAGACATGTGAATCTCCCTGATCAAGGACATTGCTATTTGAAGTAGGCAGTACTAAATAGACATGCACCATCAGTAACAGTGCAGTGAATTAGAGACTACAGAGACTACAGACTTCAAAGCCCCAAATGGTTCATTTTTTTTTATTGAAATTTTATTTACATTTCAGATGTTCTCTCCTTACCCCATTCCCCCCCCTTCCTCCCAGGATCTCACTATCCCTTCCCTCCTCCTCCTGCCTCCACGTTGGTGTAACCCCACCCACCCTCCCCCGTACCTCACCTCCCCACCCTCGAATATCCGCCCCCCCACGACATCCAGCCTTCATGGGACCAAGGATCTCTTCTCCCACTTATATATAGCTCTCTTGCATATATAGCTGGAGCCATGGGTCCCTCCCTAAGCGATCCCAGGCTGGTGGTTTAGACCCTGGGGGCTCTGGTTGGTTGATATTGTTGCTTTCCTTATGGTTTAGTGAATCCTTTCAACTCCTTCAGCCTTCACTCTATCTTCTCCATTGGGAACCCCATGATCAGTTTAATGGTTAGCTGTGACCATCTGCCTCTGAGTATGTCAGACTCTTGCAGACTTCTAAGGAGACAGCTATATCAGGCTCCTGTCAGCATGTACATCCTGACATCCACATCAGCCTCTACCTTTGGTGACTGCACATAGGATGGATATCCAGGTGGAATGGTCTGTAGACGGTCCCTCCTTCAGTTTCTGTCCTGCACTATGTCTCCATATTTGCTCCCTTGAGTATTTTGTTACTCCTTCTAAGAAGGACTGAAGCCCCCCCCCCACTACTTGGTCATCATTCTTAATGAGCTTTATGTGGTCTGTGAGTTGAATCTTGGGTATTTCAGGCTTCTGGGCTAAAATCCAATAATCAGTGAGTGAATACCATGTATGTTCTTTTGTGATTGGGTTACTTCACTCAGGATAATATTTTCTAGTTCCATCCATTTATATAAGAATTTATCAAATTCATTGTTTTTAATAGTTGAGTAATATTCCATTGTATAAATGTACCACATTTTTTGTATCCATTCCTCTGTTGAAGTGCATCTGGGTTCTTTCCAAATTCTGGCTATTATAAATAAAGCTGTTATGAACATAGTGGAGCATATGTCCTTGTTATGTGTTAGAGCATCATCTGGGTATATACCCAGGAGTGGTATAGCTGGGTCCTCAGTTAGTGATATGTCCAATTTTCTGAGGAATCCCCAGACTGTTTTCCATAGTGGTTGCACCATCTTGCAATCCCACCAACAATGGAGGAGTGTTCCACTTTCTCCACATCCTTGCCAGCATCTGCTATCACCTGAGATTTTTATTTTAGCCATTCTGACTGGTGTGAGGTGGAATCTCAGGGTTGTTTTGATTTGCATTTCCCTGATGACCAAGGATGCTGAACATTTCTTTAGGTGCTTCTCAGCAATTCACATTTCCTCAGTTGAGAATTCTTTGTTTAGCTCCGTACCCCATTTTTTAATAGGGTTATTTGGTTGTCTAGAGTCTAATTTCTTGAGTTCTTTGTATATATTGGATATTAGTTCTCTATCAGATGTGAGATTGGTAAAGATCTTTTCCCAATCTGTTGGTTGCTGTTTTGTCCTATTGACAGTGTCCTTTGCCTTACAGAAACTTTGCAATTTTATGAAGTCCCATTTGTCAATTCCAAGGTGGCAGGTTATAAAATCAACTCGAACAAATCAGTAGCCTTCCTCTACATGAAAGATAAACAGGGCTAAATGTTTCATTTACACCACATACCCTCCCCGTAAGGCTTAGAGATTACAGTGAAGAAGGTTTGGAAAAATTATCAGAACCATAGTCAATGGATAACTACAAGAAAATGATGTTTTAAGGACACAGTAGAAAGCATATGAAGTCACTACAGTTGTGGCAGCATACATATGACATTATAATCTCAGGTCATAGAACGTAGAGGTGATAAATAATCTCTCCTCTAGTCGAGGAGCTACTGCCAATTAATAACTTCTTAAAGAGGAAGAGTCAGTTTTCAGTAAAAACATAGTCCCTGGTAAATTGACCATGCATCAGTGATTGTCCACACATTCAAATTTACATGAAGAATACAAATTGGATGAGATAGGTTTTAAAAAGAAAAAAAAATGAGGAAATAAACATGAGTAAGAAAAGTGAGATATATCTGTGAAGTGTTGGGGAACAGGAATCAATAAGATAAAAATAAATGTTAAGGTTTAAAATATAAAACAACCATTGTATACATGGTATATATAGAAACTACCTGGTAGTTTGTAAATGGTTGGCTTTTTTGTCGTTATTATTATTGTTTAAGAAAACAACAATGTGTGAGATCTAAATTGTTCATCATTGTCTTTGAAAGAGTTAATAAAGCAAACAAAGGATATGGAAAGTTAGTAGTATTTGAAAAAGTAAGAATAATGATCTCCCGTAATGACTCCTTGAAATACCAATTCTACTGCCATATTGACTGTAGTCAAGAAAGGCTGATTTCAGACCTGTGATCTAAGGAGCTATGAGAGATGATGAATGTTTATTCTTCTAAACCACCATGTGATATTCAACCATAGAATTACTCTAGAATAATTAATAAAGTATTAAATAAGAATCATCTCCATTTTTTATTTTTTTATTTTTATTTTCTCTCTCTCTCTCTCTCTCTCTCTCTCTCTCTCTCTCTCTCTCTCTCTCTGTGTGTGTGTGTGTATGTGTGTGTGTGTGTGTGTGTAGTTGCACATAAAGCACAGAACTCAAGCTGACTCAGCCAGAACACCGTTAGGTTAAGTGAGATCATGAGACTTGGAAAAAACAGGAATCTAGAGTTCAGCTACTACCTAAGTATTTTTCTCTCCTTCTGCATGCTCTATTTCTTTTCTCTATTGCCTCATTTTTCACAGAGACTTCCAGGAGCAGGAAATTCCAGACATAAAATATTCTGAGTGTGAGCTTCATTAGGACATAGAACTTCTAACAGCAATTAGGAACACAAGAAAGCAATGCAACAAATCTTTCTCTAACAAGTGGTCAGACAATATGTCATGGTTCAAATCCTTCAACTAGATAACATATATGTAGGGAAGGCAGGTCATTGCCTGAAAAAGTATGCCAATATTTTACAATAACAAAGAGATTCAGTGCTTGCAGATCAAAGTATCATCTGCAGCACAAAGTTTCATGAATTCTCAGTGTGCAGAATGAAAAACAGATCAGTGAAGCCATCCAATTTGTAGCACTGATGGGAAGAAACAAGTGATTACAGAAATTGCTTGAAATAAGAAAAGAAATGTACATGTATAGTGTCAGATGCCTAAATTGTCTTTAGAAATAGATTTACGTGTTGAAGGAAATTGGGTTAATTGAGAAGTCAAATTTTTAATACTCCAAATTTCAGGGCATTAGAGGGTTCATGTTTGAAGTACAGTATGTAATGAGAAAGTCTTTCTTTCTTTTTCTCTTTCTTTCCTTTTGAAAAAAAAAAAAACCACTAGGTTAGCATTAGCTTTAGGTAATGATTGTAGGAATGATTGCAGAGAAAGCAAATGTAATTTAGACAGTCTAATGGGCTTTGTTCCGTTTCTTTACCAAAATGAGTTTCATTAGATTTGCTTTCGATTACCTTCACTTGTATCTTTATTTTTTATTATGTGAACTACTGTTCCAATTGGGGTCTTTTAAGAAGAGTAGACTGTTACATTTACAATACAGATTTTTTTCTAGACATTACTTTGAAGTTCTCTTTTCTAGCAGTTATTCTATTTATCTGTCAAACAGCCCAAGGGTGTTATATCTTTTTAGTGCTCAAAGAAGTGTCTTGAAGCATTGGCAGCAGGTAAAGAAGAGAATTCTTTTCTTTTTTCTTTTTCTCTTTTCTTTCTTTCTTTCTTTCTTTCTTTCTTTCTTTCTTTCTTTCTTTTTTTTTAGTGTGAGCAAGAACTTTAAATATTTTTAAAGTGTTGTGTTTTTGCAAACCAATACTGGCATAGTCAACTGTCAACAAGAAAGAGAATTATAGAATTTTCAGTTACTGTAAATGGGTTTTCTATAACTCTCACTACATAAAATGATTATTTATTTAAGGAAATCAGACTAATTGCAACTACTTTCTCAAAATTTTAATAAAGCTAACTACCTCAAATACAAAGTGACAGTTCTGGAATTATAAATTTGTTTAAAGAAAATATTGTTGAGAAATATATTTATATATCTTAACTAAAATTATATTTGTTAACAAAAATATGTATTCATACTTATTTTGAATATATATATATGTTATATATCTAATTTATACTTTGGCTATCATTTATGAGAACCTCATAAATTCATACATTATTAGTTTTATCTAAAACTTGAAATTCATGTAATAAAGCATGATTTTTATAATATTTTACATAAAAATTAAATATTACATCTTTGTGTACAAACATATCCTACATATGTGGATTCTCTTTATGACAACAGCTGTTTGTCTTCAGTGTACTACTAAACTTAAATACAGTTTTTGAGATGAAAGGGCATAGCTGATACCTCTGATTCATGAAGAAGGTACTGATTTAGTAACACTGGACGGAATACACATTGTATATAATTAAAACAACAATGACACTGATATATTATTTCCTTTATAGCTATAATATGCACAACTAGAAACAGAAGTTCACTCAGAATCAAACCTGCCTCTTTCCTAGAATTTCAGGTTGATACAGTAATTATCACATAGTAAGCAGTGGGGTTTGAAGTGTAAGATTCATGGCTGTGGAGATGGTAGCTTCAGGTCTTGAGAGTAGAAGAGACAGACTCTCAATACTATGGTAACAACACTTGGGAAAATGGGCCCTATGCCTCACAGTGGAGCTGACTCTGGAAGTGTGATTGTGGTGTGACAAGAGACATCCTCAAGAGCAGAAGAGCTGAAGGGCTGACACTGCCTCCTATCAATGGAGACGTTGATGGCCTTGCCAGAGCAGTGCTAGAGAGCTCACCCAGGTGTTGCAGATGCAGAAGAGCCTGTCACCTAGACAAGCTCAGCTACCACCCAGGCCCAGATCCATGGTTTGGAGTTGGCCCACTCCAAAAATCTATATCATCTGTGACCAGCTGGGTCTGCAAAAGGGCTGCTCCTGCTGATCAAAAATACAGGATCTCTATGACACAGAGCAACAACAAGATATCCAAGAGGAGTCCAAGTGAGGATCCACTGTTGATAACATGATAGAAGCCAGAGATGTTGAAGCACACCAATGACCCATGAAGTTGAACATTTGCAAGCGAAGATGTGTCCATGCAGTGGTATATTGTGGGGACATACTGTGACACAATATAAATTCCACAAAGAGATGTTTTTATGCTTTCTTTTGTTTTGGTTGTGTTTGTGTATTTTTTTTTTTTTTTTGGGAGGTCAGCAAGGGTAAAGGACAGTTAGGAGGAGTGGTATTTTTAATATGTTTGGTCTATGCAAAGTGGCAGTATTAGGAGATATGGTCTTGTTGGAGTAGGTATAGACTTGTTGGAAGAAGTGTGTCATTATGGCGTGGACTTTGAAGTTCTATGGTCAAGCTCCACCCATTGCACACCCATTTCTACTGCCTTTGCATCACTATAAAGAATTCTCTGTTCATTCAGCACCATGTCTTTCTGGATTCCCTCAGTGATGATAATGGACTGAGTTTATAAAACTATAAGCCGGCCACAATTAGTTTTCTTTTGTAAGAGTTACTTTAGTTATGATGTCTTCACAGCAATAAAACCCTAAACAGTGCAGAAGCTGATAGAAAGGTGAGTGGGACTGGATTACAGGATGTGAAACTCAGAGAATGAATAAAAAGTTTAAAACAAAATTGTGGCTGCTTATAAGGAAACATCAGTTTGAACTGGAACTCAGTTCTAACAATCAGCTCTCAAGAAATATGAGACAATAATTATTAGAAATACAAGTTTAGTCTCTAGGTATTTTATACAGTAGAGTAGAGGAGACCTAAAATTCTACTGTCAGAAGCCCAATCTTAAGGAAGAGTCTTGTAGCTCTTTGGAGTGTTTACAATTCCTAAGCCATTTATTGATGTGAATGTGTATTGAGAAACTAACATATTTACATTAGGGGTAATTTGGAGTTATATATTCTTAATGGATTATCTTTGGGGATATCAGATATCACTACAAGCCAGGGTTTGGCTTTATGATGATGGGAAAATAAGAAATTTTAAGACTACTTTTGAAGGTATTGATGTCATAGAAGAAAGTGATTAAGAATTATACCGATTCTTTGACAAAGTCTGCGCTGATGCCTGCAAAGTTGTGAAGGGGAAGAACAATCAATTGACATTTCCATGCATGACAAAAGAATCAAGGAGAAATCTGTAGAACTTCAAATCTGTTGACTTAGAGATATAATGATAACTCACTTGATGTTAATTTAGTTCTATGTCCATGTAGTGAACAGTAGTACTAGTTTTTCAGCTATGGCCGCATGTATATAGCCATACGTTTTTGGCAAGGTAATAATGTCAGTTATAAGTCTCATCTTGTGGAGCAGAACTTTATTCCAATCATAAATTGCTAGGTTATCACTGTGATGTGCGTGTCTTTATTGCAAAACTGGGCATGTAGAATTTTGACCATTCTTTTTGAAGACTGTCAAAGTGACTTTGCCTGCCACTACTTACTGCTCAGAAAGGATCACAAGTTATTTGTACTGCATATGCAACACAATTCAAGTATGCTACTATTATGTACTTTGGATGTCATAGCTAATTTTCTATTGCTGATAAGACATCCTGACACAGGCATCTTATAGAGGTCACCTTTTATTGGGATCTTACAGTTGCAGAAGAATAGCATCTATGATCACCATGAAGGAGAATATGGTAGCAGACAGGAAGTCAGTCAAGGTGCTGGAGTAGAATCTGAAAGCAAACATCCACAAGCACAGGGCATAACGTGAGCTACCTGGGAATCAAATTGAATTTTTTTTTTAACTTCCAGTTGCACCTCTGTGGAATACCTTCTCCAGAAAGACCATACCTCTTAATTTTACCCAAGCAATTCCACCAAATGTTGGACTCATACTCAAATATATGAAACCTATAGGGGCCATTCTAAATCAAAACACCACACTGTTCATACAAATGTAAGTGTTTTTATAATTTGGTGGACAAGTTACTTGGTTTACAAAAGAATTTAAGGAAGAGAATAGCCTACAGTGATTGTGATTTCAGTAATAACTGTGGCAAAAGAAATGAAATCTGTTTCATTATGGTGCTGAAGATCTAATGTTGCTCATAGTGTTACTGATAAAAATTCTGTGTGCTGTCTTTGGATGGCATGCAGGACAAATGGAATGTGGACACTTGGCATTTTTTGCTCTGAGACATTCTTCACTGGAAAAGAGAATAGTTTGGAAGAATAGCACAATGGCACAAAATACTGAACCATGATATTGTTAAAAAATGTGCCTAGTGGCTGTTTGCAGCAATATATGACTAATTTTCATCAAGTGACCAATATATGACACTGTTCTTGTAAAAGTGTGATACAAAGTCAAGGAAACCCAAGATATAAATGGCACTGGGATCTCTTAGCATCGCATTATTCTTGCTAATGACTCACTTACAGAACTTTTGCTTCCAACTCAGTCAACCTTGGATCCGAATTTATTGGAATGTGAGTAAGAAATCTTTTCACAATGGTCCTATTAAATTTAAAACTGAAAAGCCTCCTGGATACTGGAGACACTTTGTATCGTTCTGAGAAAATATGTATAGAATGGAATATTTTGCTGACTTCGGTGTATGGTTTCTTTTTCCAAAGGTAGATACCTAAGATGATTTTATCACAATTATCTTAGACAAATAAAGGCTGAGGCATCTGCACATATTTCTGTTATACAGCTTTACGTATGAGGAAGTCTGAGCATAATTCATCCTTTTTATTATGTTATAGGAGAAGATATGAAGAAATAATTAATTTCATGTATATGAAAATTAGTAGATTTTACTAGTAATCTTAAACTTCAGTTCCTGTAGGCACAAAAGAAAGGGAAAGGGGAACATAACAAGAAGGAGGAGGCAGGAAATGTGAGCAAGGGTGAGGTGGCTGGGTTGAGTACCTTCTGCTTTAAGACAGATGACTAAGGTCAGGTTCAAGTCCATCACTGTAGAACATGATAAAACATTGATACTGAAGTCTAAAGAAGGAAAGCAAAGAGCTTGTTCTATTACTTGCCTTCAGCTTCAGATAAACTCAAAAGCATTCTTAAGCAAATAAAACTTTAGGTACACTGATAAATGCCTTAAGAGTTGCAAGAGCATTATTTCTGAATATTTCTGAAAAAGTAGTTTGCCTACAATCTGTGTCTATTACTTTCAGTCTGGTGATTGTTATTAAAGAGTTTAGATTATCATTCTAGCAAAAGAAAGGATTAGTTCAGCATGCCTCACTAAATTCACACCTTTATTGACATGAAGTTAATTTGTTTTTGTTTTGTTTTTTAATTTCATATATTTTTTTTAAAAATGCTGAGGCCTGAAGAGGTGGACCACAAATTAATAACTACTGCTATGCTTTGAAAAAAACTGATTTTAAGTTCAAGGACTCATATTAGGTGACTAATAATTCTGTCATGATGCCCTCTTCTGGCATCAACAGGCACCCACATCTGAAGTACATACACACAAGCACACACACATACATTTTATTTTCAAAAAAGAAATATTTATAAATATCTGTCTGTAACCATTTTTTTTAGACTGACTTCATTGCAGTTATCCTATAGAAGATTTTTTTTATTATTTCATAGCTTTGTTTATGTGTCAGAACTTAAAGTAGAATAAACCGAATACTTGAATTATGATCTAACAGGAACAAACCCAAGTTATGACTAATCAATTATTCATAAATTATAATTCTCAGAGTCATTACTTTTGGAACTTGGACATGGGTAAAAAGGCCCAAGGATACAGAATACCACAAACTATGAGATGCAAATAACATAAATGTGTTTTGTTTTTGTTCACTTGATTTTAATTTCAGTTTGAGTGTCCAAGATGAATGGGTTGACACAGTAGGACTGTTTTCTTATGAAGACCTTTCTCCTGGACTTCTGGTGGAAGACAGTCTATTCTCTATGTCTTGACATGGTTGGTAACATTTACCTTAGTTTTCTGATGTCCAAGTTTTATAATTTTTTAAAGTTCTCTGACATATTAGATTATAGCTGTTAACAATGATTCAATTTTACCTTAATGTCATCTTTAGAATTTCTCTGTCTAACCTCTCTGCTATTCTAACTACTGCAATTTAAGAATTCAAGATTTGAAAGAGCAGAATTCAACCCATAGTAAAAGAGACACTAATGACTTCCTAGAATCTTGGCCTTTTCCATAGCAAAACAAAGAAAAACAAAGAAACAACAAATAACAAAATGAAGCAGCCAAGGATCGTGATGTCTTTGCCTTCTTTTCTTTCTCTTTTCTGTCTTCTTATTACTGAACTTAAACTTCAGCAAAGGATCATGCAGTAGTGAAAAGAATTATTCTTCCCCAAGCTTTTAAGGCACAGGATACACATATATTGTGCTTAAACTCTTTCTGGCTATATAGTTTCAACGAAGAGAATAAAGCCCTTTGGTGGGTATTGAAACAGCACAGATTTGCTAAAATTTATTCATTGTAGAGACTCAAATAAGTTCAGTAAAGTTAGGTACATGGATATTGAAATGTTCTTTAGCTCTAAGACATATTTTTTAGTTTGATGCCCCTAAAAATATTAGCAGTCCAAATGAGAGTAATCTAGTCAATTCATTAATAGATAATAAAATTTAGGATACTGACAGTAGACTGCTATTCATGCTATGGGTTATCAGAAAAAGTCAACTATAGACGGAAAAGCTCCAGGTTTATTAAATGTGATAAAATATCTAGGCAAACTTGATGTGAATGATGATTCCTTGGTCAAATTCAGACCAGCATCTGAAAGAAATTCTAATTTTGAAAAAATTTGCATTCGTTACCAATATTTGATATAATAATTACATTTATTTTGCCAAAACAGAGCATAGAAATTGAATACATTGACTAGACACGGGAAGTAAATAAATAGAATATTGAGGGTGTACAAATTTGGGGAAGGTTAAAATCTCTGCATTATAAATAATAAAAAAACACAATAAGGAAATTGGCCATCCATAACAAGGATGTATTAAGATTTATTTTAGACATGTCGGGTTTTGGTAAAAATTAATATATGGATGTTTCCTTCCATCACAGAAAGCCTTTCATACTGAATAAAAACACAACAGAATAATCAGGTTTGAAAATTATAACTAGAAAAGACTGCTGATATGTTTGTTTCCATGTGACATACTAGTAGTTTTTGCATCAGGAATTATTAGAAGATAAATAAATCTTCATAGGTATTCTGCAAATTCTGACCAATACAGATGTAGATACTCATACCCAACCACCAGGCTGAGCCTGAACACTCCAATGGAAGAACTAGGGGAAGGACTGAAGGAGCTGAAGGGAATTGCAAACCAATATAAAGAACAGTATCAATTAACTGGATGACCCAGAGCTCCTGGAGACTAAACCATCAACCCAAGAGTACACATGGAGGGATTCTTGGCTTCAGATACATATGTAGCAGAGGATGCCTTATCTGGCATCAGTAGGAGGAGAGGCCCTTGGTCCTATGGAGGCTTGATGCTCCAGCATAGGGGGATGCTAGGGAAGTGAGGACAAAGTGAGTAGGTGATGGAGCATCCTTGTAGAGGCAAAGGGGGGGGAGGGAAGAGGATGGGATGGGGGTTTGCGGAGGGGTAATCAGAAAAGGGGATATCATTTGAAGTGTAAATGAATATAATGATTAATAAAAATTTGAAAAACTAATCTTACTGATAGTTTTTTTTTTCTTTTCTAGAACATGCTTCTTATTGTACCCCTTCAGATAAAATAGGAAGAAACTCCTGGAGTTAGAATCAGTATCAACAGTAACTACTAATTTTTTTTTTATCTTGATCAAGAAAAGAACTCCTTTCCTACAACAGGGTACAGAGCTCCACTTTGCCAGAAAAAAAAAAAAAAACAACCTACTTGTTGGGCATCTTTTATTCTATTTGTATATCTAATTGTACTTTTTATGAGACTGTGTTTTACTTTGAAGCTCAGGATGATGTTTGAACTCATGACAATTTTCTTGGTGTTGGTAGACGTCTACCATCAAGCTTTACTTCTTTTCCTTCTAACACGTGAAACTTTAACATTTATTCTTGTTACTGATGCTGACTAATGTACATATTTATGAAGTACTATGTGGTATTTCTGGGCACCAATAGGCAATGCTTAATTAGAATGAGCTTATCTTGCTCCTCCTGAGATTTCACTTTCTTGTGGTAACGACATCTTTTCTTATATCTCAACTGAATACGTAATACATTATTTTTACAAGTAGTGACCCTACTTTGCAAAGGAACAGTAAGACTTATTTCCGTTATTATAACACTGTAGCCAATTATCAACCTTTGCCTATTCTCCCTCCCACTACTGCTCAGTGCCCTCAGAACCGCATTAGTACTCTCAGATTCTAAGAATTGTTTTGGATAAGACATGTAAGCAAGAACACCAAGTACTTTTGAATCAGGCTGTCTTGTTCCAGGCTCAAGACGACATACTGTTGAAGTTGGGGAACAGTGTTTGGTTCATTTCTGTCCCCAATTTTTAGATTTTCCCCTACAAAAGAGGAGCTAAATCAAGTGTTTCAAGTGCAATAGTGGACTTAGAGATGAAAATAGAACATGGGACAGAGACTGGAACTTCTTTTAGGGAGTTGGAAGAGAACAGTGTGAGGATTGATTAGCGCTGGATACAAACTTCATTGAGCAAGAAGACAGACTAAGAATTAGTGGCGATTGTTCATCAAGTGCATAGTGTCTGTCTTCTGAACATATGGTTATAACCACTTCTTATAATCTCTGACAGTTAGCTAGAGTTATTGCCTAGGGAATTACAAAACAAGGGATATTGTTCTTCTAGGTTTACAAAAACAATTTCTCACTCAAGAATATCCCATCCCTTTCTTCTTTCCACCAAATGAATTTCGATTTTCAGATGTTTATGTCTAGAGAGCCACTGCGGTTTTCATGACAAGGTCATTATCACTTTCCCTTCTAAGGTTAACAGCCAAGTTGAATTTTGATGTGTATGTTTTGTTAGCTTGTTAAAATGTAGCAAATCAACAGCTACTGTTGCTGGTCCAGCTTCTTCACTGCATTTCCTTCATTTTCCCATCACTGTATTTTTCAATATGGAAGTAGTGCTGTGTGAGGAAATTTATTGAGCTCTTAAAAGAATTGAGTCTTTTAAAAGATTTTTACTAAATAATATTTATTTCAATGATCAAAGTTAGCAGGCATAATGTAAGTCATTTGGAGTGTTGATGAGTGTACTTGAAAGTCAAATAAACAAAGAGAGTGAAGAAAAGAGAGTAGTAAAATGATGGAGAGAAGCAGTCTCTCGGTAACTGATTCTGTGTTCCTTAAGAAGACATCTAATCATTACCTATGGACTATCATGGAAGGCGCATCATACACTGTCACCTCAGTAAAGTTTTCCTTCTGGAGGTCCACTCATGGCTAATGAAAGGCCCAGATCTGGTGAAGTGAATAATTATATTTTATGCTTTGCCACAGATAACCACAAAGCCTGTGTTTATACAATCAGATGTTGAGGATGATGTGAAGAATATTTCTCTCCTGGGAAGTCTAGCTTTGCACACTTCTAGCAGGTGGACAGCAACAGTAGTAAGAACATACTTCAGTGATAAGAAAGACAAAAGCAGTCTGCCTTAGTGCTGTTCAGTTATTTTCTTAGTCAATAATTGCAGTTTAATTTCATTAGTTCTATAACCAATACCTTATATATTTGGCATTGTCCACAAATGCAGCTGTCACTGAAAGACACAAATTGATAGGATACAATAGCAAATATTGTAAAAGGTGGGAGAGATGGCTAAGCAATGAAATGCACTTGTTACTTTGCAGATCTGTGTTCGGTTCCCAGAACCCACATAGTGGCTCATGACAACGTTTTCCCTTTCTTTCTTTCTTTCTTTCTTTCTTTCTTTCTTTCTTTCTTTCTTTCTCTCTCTCTCTCTCTCTCTCTCTCTCTCTCTCTCTCTCTCTCTCTCTCTCTCTCTCTTCTCTCTGGTTATTTTATTTATTTACATTTCAAATGTTATCCCCTTCCCAGTTTCCCCTTCAAAAGCCCCCTATCCTCTCTTCCCTCCTGCCTGACTCTATTACGGTGCTCCCTACCTGCCTACCCACTCCTGCCTAGCATTACCCTATCCTGGGTCATCAAACCTCTACAGGACCAAGGGGCTCCCTTCACAGTGATAAGGCAATACTCTGATATATAACCAGCTGGAACCATGGCTACTTCCTGTGTACTCTTTGGTTGGTGTTTTTGTATCTGGTAGCTTTGGGAGATCCGATTGGTTAATATTGTTTTTCTTCCTATGAGGTGGCAGAATCTGTAGAGACTATATCCAGTGGATAGGCATGGCCCCAGTGGAAGGATGGGGACATTCACCTACCTCAAAAGTATTAACCCAGAATTCCTCCTATTAAAAGGAAATGCAGGGACAAAGAGTGAAGCAAAAACTGAGGAAAGCCCATCCAGGGACTCACCCACCTAGGGATCCATCCCATCTGCTGACACCAAACCCAGACACTATTGCTGAAGCCAGGAAGTGCTTACTGACAGAAGCCCATTATAGCTGTCCCCTGAGAGGCTCTGCTAGAGCCGGAACAATATAGATGCGGATGTACACAACCAAACATTTCACTGAGCATGGGGACCCCAATGGAGAAGTTAGGGCAAAGACTGTAGGAGCTCATGACCATTTGTAATTATTCCAGTTCCAGCAGATAAGATGCTTTCTTTGTGCCTCACCAGACATGTATGTGGTGCATATACTTAAATGCATACAGGAAAGAAATTACACACATAATATTAAAATTTAATAAATAAAATAAATATTTAAAAAATGTAAGTCAGATTCTCTGGTTTTATCAGTAGTGCTAGTTTCTACATTTTTGTATTTTCCTATGTATGTGGTATATACCTTAAATCTTATTTATTATCATATCAAAATTTGAAAGTGTAACATATAGCAGTTTTTGTTAGAAAACTATATATTTTGTGATTGAGATATAACTACTCTAAATTTTTTCTTCTGATTGTCCTGAAATTACTGCGTTCTATAATAACAGCACTGTGCTAAGGATCTCTAGGGTTAAAATGTGTAGGGAAAATGCTGGATCTAAGGGCTAAGTTCTATAAACAATTCAAGGGTTGCATTTTATGCAATAGAGCCAATGTCTAGAATGTTTAGAATGTTCTCCAATGTGACGTTGCAGGGAAATATCCTTTCAAATATTAATGTGTTTTAACTACTATTCTCTAAAGTACTGACTTGTAATGTTAAAAAAAAATCAATACCTTTAGTAATTTAATTTTTGCAGAATATCAGAACATTAATTCATGCATTTTCTACTCAAAATTATCCTATAGTAGAGTGTGTCAATCTTTGTCACAGTTCTACATTTAGAAGATTATCTACATACTAAAAGGTAAAGGTTTAATAATGTTATATATTATTATTATTATTATTATTATTATTATTATATTATCTTTGCCTCTGTGGCTTTAGTCACCCAGATTCAGGAAATGTCATATCCTTTACATGCAGGAGGTCTACTCTGGATTCTGTATTGTTCTGCCACCTTCACCAGGGTTCCTTATGTTCGTTAGAGTGAAAGAAACTACTCCAATATAGGTCACTCCTATTTATTCAGTTTCAGGAAGTCATGTTATTTCATAAAGTTATTTCCAGATAGAAATACCTGATTTCATGACCATGTTCTTTTAAACACGTTTTAACCCCTATAGTGAACAAATACTCCACGTTTAGCTTTTCATAAAATAACATTTTATTAAGGCTAGATTGTTTTTCTGAAATGAAACTATGAGTTGTAAAATGATTGAGATAATTTGTGGTCTGTTCAGAGTCTGTTTTTAATTAGAATTTACATTCCTTGGGTGTGCGTGTTCACTGCTACTGAGTTGTGATAATTTTTTTTTCTTTTTTAGAATTTGGTTGTTGTTCGGACTCTTAATATAATATTGACACTTCATGTAAGATGGGTATTCTTGTTGATTTGCATTTTTCATACTAATATTTTATATATAAATCATAAAATGTGGAAAAAAGAAGAAAGTAATGTTTGGAAGTTATTTTTCTGAGTCAGTGCTACATCATAAAACTGAACTCAAGGTGCCTGCCTTTGACTTCCTCTGTGCATTGTGCAAACTTGTTTCATAAGCAGCAGAGCATTACAACACATTTCAAATGTTAATTTTTGAAGAACTTTTTCTTAATATTAATGTAATTAAATGTAAATAAAAGTAATTGTTTTGTTCTACACAAGATATGAAACAATGTTTGAAGGATTCCATGATAAATATTTCTTCTTTCAGAGAGTGTATAAGAATGGAAAAGTACTTTCAGGGTTGAGCAAGAATCTGAGAAACTCCAAGTGGCACAGCAGAGAAAAAACAGAGTGAATAAGGAGTCCCCTAAATGAAAGAGCATTAGTTTTCTCCAATATAAATCAATTTTGCTTATTGTATTCTGTGCTTCTTTTTATTATTCATAAATGTGGTTGAATTAGAATCATTATTTAGACATGTCTTAACAAAAAATTTGAATGTTTGAAAATATAATTCTGTTTAAGCTAAGAAACTTGAGTGTCTATTGTCTATTTAATTATAAAACAATTAAATTTAGACTGAAATATTTTGTTTTGAAAGAAATAAGATGGTGTTCTCACATTTTATCTTCTGATATATTAAAACATCACCAGTGAAGACTCCCATTTAAATTTAGAGAACCTTGTTCTAACACAATAAAACCTTATCTTCCCCATGACACAATCAATTCACCTTATTAACTTTTCTGAAGACCAGCAGTAAAATTCAATAAGGTTCTATTTTCTCTACTGAAAATTAAGGGCAGAGAGGCCTTCTGTGTTATTACTAGATGGTGAGTGAGCACCACAAGATATCCAGAAACCACGAGTTAAATATACAAAAGAGGTAAATATAAAGTTAACGTCAAAGCCATAGATCACAGAATTTTTATATATTTATATCTATCTATCTATCTATCTATCTATCTATCTATCTATCTATCTATCTATCTATCTATCTATCTATCTAATTCTATATCCCCTAGCTTCACAGGGGATAATAGTGTAAAAACAGAAAAAATATTCAATGTGTGAGTTTTTTTGTGTCATGTATAGATGAAATTAGTGTGTACTCTTCGCAGAGACCATGAGTTTTAAGCTTTAGTTACTGAAATCCTTTTGGATACATAATATAAATTTCACATTCATTGAGAGTGCACAAATGCCTTAACACATGCCATTTTCCCTTTAAAAGAAAACTGGTGAGAGGGTACTTCACATCTTCACAAAACTCTTAAGCTTTATTTGTTACATTCAAAAAAAAAAAAAAAACAGATAAGGTAACAGACAACATTGATTTTTTTCCTTCTATTGCAGGATGTGTCATATTTGCTGATCTGGATCTTTTATGGTCATCTCTCCATTATAACACACGGAGTTTGCCATGGTATGGACTTTTCTTGTCTTTGTCAATTTACAATTTCATTGGGTAGGTAAAAAATTCATAGTTCACTACTCTGAAATAAATTTCCTTTTTATGTAGCAATTAGTGATACATTTAAATGAGTATAGATGTCATATCGAATTTGAAAGTAAAAAGGAAATAACCCTTAGGAAAGTGAATAAAAAGGGCATTTCAGGACACCAAAGCTGGATTCCTTGTCTCCGGGGGGTTTAATAAAGTCTTTTTCCAAATGCTCCATTTCTCCACTTTGAATTTTTTTGCATTCAATAATTTCTTTCAAGAGACAAAGCCAGTACTTGGTGCTTTGCCTGTGAAATGAATATACACTCTGTTTATCTGGAGAATTTACTTGCATTTATGCGTGCATAATTGGCAGATTACTGAATTTGATTTGGAAAATGAGAACATGTTTTTTTCGAAAACTGATGAACAATGAGAGGGAAACGTTAAATCTTTTTGATGAAAATACAAGTTTTCATACCTTTTATTTAGTGTTTGTGTGTTTGTGTGTGTGTGTGTGTGTTTGTGTGCACACGCATGCGCCTGTCTAGTTGTGTATGTGGAGGTCAGAGGATAGCTTGAGTAAGTCAGTTCTCTCCTTTTCTATGCAGCCTATCGGTATTTAACCCAGATCTCCAGGCTTGAGAGTTTTAATTTTTATGTTATGGTTTGGTTCAGTTTTGTATGTATGTATGTATGTTTGTTTGTTTATTCTCTTTTCCAATCTTACTAAGAGTGTAGGTGCCAGGCACATATTAAGTACTCAACAAATACTCATTAGATAAATATTATCTGTGCAACTTTTGCTTACATTACACTATGCAAGTGGTCTCTTTCTGTGTCTTATTTCTCATCAACAAAAGATTTACTGTGTGCTCATGATTTTAATGTAACCCTAAACTACGGCTTCGTTTTGGCTCTGCTGTTTGTTTCTGCCTTTGATTTGTTTTTCTTAGGTCAGTGCTTCGGTTCTGCTGACCTATTCCAACTGAGGCCACCACTCCCAAATAACCCGGAGCTTCAACTATTAAATGAGCAGCAGATAAGTGTGAAAAAAAATAAACATTCCATTGCTAAACTGTCAAGCGTTTTCTGAAACATCTGGGCAGCTATCTCTGGAAATGTTATTGCACCCTCATTGCCACCCCATTTTTGATCTAAGTATGTCTGTCTTATGTTTTCCTCCAAGGACCCTGAATCTAGACATTGACCACACGAATTAACTCTGTGAAAGGAGCAAAGAGAACAACACAGCAGCCCAAGAGTAAATACAATGTGACATTGAGAAGAGCTTAAGTTGAAAACTATTCAAACAGATGTCTCTATCGCTTATACTGTGATATAAAAGTGGGAAATAAGCCCGAGGTTAATCTATGAGAACCTTGGCCATTGGATGCTCAGGCATTGAAAGAAAACCCATAGAGAAATTCAGCTTTTGAACTAGCCATTCTAAGTTCCTTTCCAGTGGACTTTGAGTGTTTGATATGTTTTGTTATTGTTTACTGCTGTATTTGTTTTTAACTTGTAAGCTTCACCTGAAGGATCTCTACCGAGGTCTATTCCTAATGTGGATTCAAGGCAGCTACCTTAAAGAGGCTTCTGCTGGTGATTTCACCTGGATATTTTGAGCCCCAGTTTGATGCATTCTTATATATTCTGCATTTCTTGCTAGTTATTCTTCTATTTTTGTTTGCTATAAATAAACTCATTTATTTGAAAATCCATATTTGGCTTTCACAGATCATACCAATTACAAAACCAAAGGCAATTGCCTTTTATCGTGAGAAGTTAAAGTTAGACAATACTGTGGATGTGCATTTGATAATAGATCTCTTGAAGTTAAGTAGTGCTGCACACATTGTATGAATAATTTTCAGTTGCTTTTGGTAGAAGCTCTGCTAAGAGTGGTCACTTTATTTGAAATACTAACTATTGTAATATTACTTAGCTATAGGCACTTTACCAGGTGATGGATAACTAGTCAATGTATAACTCAAAATGAATTCTACATCAAAACTTTATTCTATTGTTTTATGATGTTCTAAATATTTCACTAGGGAAAATATTGTATTCTAAAGTGTTTATGTGGCATATATTGCCTATTTCTATTATATAAGTTGGAACAGGAATAATAATTATCAATAAGCACATGGTTACTCCAAGAATATTTCCATTTTGTCACATATACACATTTACAATCCCCCTTTTTCAAACACATGGTGTAAGGGGAGATTATAAGTTCACTGTTGCTGTTTGCTAGGTATTAGCATATCAAGATTCAACAGATGGGATATTCAAACAACAAGAAATCACCATCTCACTCTTTTGACAACTCATGTGTACCCTAGACTATCTTACTTAAGTTCCTTCTGGGACACATCAATAGGAATATATTATCTACTCATTTCCTGGCTTCTCAGTTTTTTCTGGAAACCATTAATAACCTCTTCCTACCGACAAATCATCTGTATCTCCAGCTCGTCACAGTATTTGCATTGTTCTTGAAGAAAATGTTCATTTTATCACACTTTTGTTCACTACAGCAGCAAACAATAATAAATGAAAGATTGCATTGTTCCCTAAAACTTCAACTTAATATAACTGTTCTCATCTTATTTCAAAATAAGTTCACATTCTGACATTTGGGTCATTGGAATTGGGTTATATGCATATTTGGAGATGAGAGAGTCATCAAATAAAACATCATATAATTTTATAATCAGTATTTAATTAAAATACTAATTAATGTCTGACAAGTGAAATATTAATCCTGTTCTTTTTAAATGATTGTTAAATGCTAATTAGTTGGACATTGAATATTTACATTTCAGAGGCTTTCTTTATCACCTATACATTTGATTAATATTCAGAAATACCTGTGTGACAAATGCTTTCCATTATGTAATGAGTGGTTGTAAAAAAATGGAATAAAGAAGCTTTATTCTATCAGTGTATATCTATTAAAAGACTATCCCTTTAGTTTCCAAAATTAAAATTTCATATTTATAGTTCTTATATAACCTACTTCTTTTTGATTTTTGACTTCTATTCCAGCCATGATTCTTTTTCTGTCTAATAGCTGATAAGTAAATATTCCTCTCAATGAATAGATGTTAATTTTATGTATCTACCTATAGACGTATCTATGTATCATCTATTATCTATCTATCATCTCAGAATTGGTCAGTGTTCCTTGATAGTTCTCTCTCTCAGATAGACACCTGTAAGAAAGAAGCATGTAGCCCTGGGCTGTGCAGCTTTCCCTACTAGCAGCTTCAAGATACGTTTATGATCTTAGCTGCTCTCTGCATTATTGCCCCTTGGCATGTAGGCCAGCCTAGGGTATGTGGTATGAGGTTTGCTACCCATATGCAAACCCATACAAGCCAAAGCTCTATTTGTTCTGTGGAATCGAAGGCTCTGTCTCTCACTTCAGGGACCCCTTTTGTGAGATCAGACCTTGCTGCTCCATATTACAGAAAACATAAATCAGTAATTTCTTTTCAGGCTATGCACCGCCCTAGTATATTCCTTTTAGAAGTACTTTTCTACTCTATTTTAAGGTGAGGAAAAAAGTGCAGGCCCTGTGTGAACCCAGAAACTGAACCATCTGTCCGGCACCACCTGTTCAGCACAAACTGCTAAATTACTTATTTCTGGGGACAGAATGAAAACACCATATAGGATTACTTGGATAATTTTGAATTATGGAGCACATGCACATATTAATGACAAAAGGAAACCAGGCTACAAATCATATTGGAAATGCTAAGTAAGAAAATGTTTGTATGTTCCTTACCTGTACCACTTAAAGAGATGGATATCTAAGACTTCAAAACTAAGGACCCCCACCAACTTCTCATCTATTATTTAATGTGTGAATCACGGACTTACAGGAAGAAACTCGAAGAAGATTCTCTGGAGCATTTCTTTGGCTTGGTACCCTGCTGTTTATCCTGTTTACTTGCCTACCTCCCAGTCCATTTGTTATCCTGTCTGGACTTGAACCTGCAGTATCTGCTCTCAGACCTAGGTTCAACCATGTTTCTCACAGCTAACCTCTAAACTCGGAAGCTTCACTCTCAGAAATTGACTGCAGCAGCTCTAAAATTTCACTCCTAGTACGATCTGATACATCATCTTATCAATACAGATGCTTTCCTAGTCCATTTCCAAAAGCATTTGAACTCTTCTGCATCTTAAAATACTTATCATTATTCATATGTGCATAGATAGATAAATAGATTCTTAACATGTGTCATGAAAGCTAATATTAGTAATTAGTACACGAGAACCCATATTTATATTGGCTGAACAAGATGATATGAAAAATTATTGTCATTAAAATCACTAAGTGTGAAATTCAAATGTAGGAAAATGACACAGATATCCGTCAGTGTTTCTGGCATAGTTCTTCTGACAAATTCCACGCTATTTTTCCTAATACAACTTTTCTTTGAATTTTAAGGAAGGTTTTCTCTCCGAGTAAGGCCCCATTGTCGTTGCTTACTACCATGACATTATAGCTCTCCTAATAGTTTACCCACATCAAGGTATGATCATGGAGTGCAGAGATAGAAGTCTCTCTCTCTCACTCCTATGGAAGTGAAGTTTTTATCAACTCTTTTCCATGAACTTGCTGTCTTTCTTTACAATTGTTTCATTTATTTTTGATATTATAATACAGTTATTTCTCTCTTACTTTCATCCTTCCAAATCCTACTAGATATCCATCCTTGATCTCTTTCAAATTCATGGCATCTTTAATTTCATTAATTGATGTTACAAGTATATATGTATATACTCACATATATGCACACACACTCACATGTTCCTAAATATAACCTGCTTCCTATGTATAATATTATTTCCATGTATGTTTACAGAGATGACTATTGGTACTAGACATGAGTAGGTGTCTTCCCTGGGGAAGACTGTGTCTTCTGCTCTAAGCATTCTGTTTGCCTGTAGGGTTTTTTTATTTGTTTGTTTGTTTGTTTGTTGTTGTTGGGTTTTTTTTTGTAATTCAAGAGAGGAAGAACAGTTAAGCCCTCAACACACTTTAATTTCCTTAGTTAACTATTAAAACTAACCCGATTTCTTTTTGTTTAAGAAGATAAAATCATAAGAAACAAGGTAATATTCATTTATTTTAATTCTATTCAAGAAGAGAAGATTGCTTCTCATTGAACTGTGACCATATTTTGTTCAAAAAATAGTAGTGTTAATTATTTAGATCTAGGTCTATCTTGATTAAATGTCACTATCAACTTAGATTTGAAAATGTGTAGGGCCACATTCTTGACATGTTTCTAAGGATGTTTTCAGAAATGTTTAGCTGGGGAGACTGAATGACCTCCCCTGCATGTGATCAGTGCCCTCATTGAATTGAGATCCTAGATTGAAAAGAAATAGCAAAAATAGGAGAGAAAATGCTGAGCACCAACACTTGTCTTGCTCTCTGATTTCTGACAGTAATAAGATGTGACCACTTATCTCTCACTCTTGGGCATGCCTTCACATTGTGGGAGACTATGTTCCTTCAACCTACAAACCAAAATAAACTTGTCTTTTCTGAAATTGCCCTTGTCACATATTTTATAATATCAACAATAAAAATGATTATCTGATATTTCACAGTGAAGAATATATATTTTTAATTTGCTAAAAATTGAAAGAAAAGGAAAGTAAGTGAGTAAGTAAGGAACTAAGGAAGGAGAAGAAAAGAAAGAAAGAAAGAAAGAAAGAAAGAAAGAAAGAAAGAAAGAAAGAAAGAAAGAAAAAATATCAGGGAAGAAAGTTCTTGAAGTTCATACTGATGATAACTAATGACAAAAGGTTTTAAAGGTGAAATATTTTTTACTTACAGTAGAAAAGTTTCATTCTCTGCTTATATTGTGAATATCATATAACTTGCTATTATGCTACATTTTTCTGTCTGCCTTACACATGTCTGACCTCAAGTTAATGTACTGGAAATTGATTGATAAGGCTAGTTGAAAGTTGAATCTGAGTTTTTATTCACATAATGTTTGAACATCTTAGAAAAATCTAATATGTCAAAATCAATGTCCGTATAGTTGGGATAATGAAAGGTTAGGAAGTAGTTTACTTTCAAGACTCTAAAACTTTGTAGATTTTAAAATCTTTTTTAGAAGTACACCTAATGAGGTCAGCAACCATCAAATAGAGAACAGAATTGTCAGTATGGGCTAAATCTGTCAGTTTGCTCATTATTCACTGTCAAGACTAGCTTATGAACTTTTAATGATAATTCCTAATGAGAAATCCTAAAAATGCAAATGAAATAATTAGAAGAGATGAGAATGGCATGTGTGTCAGAATGATATATTCTATCCCCACAAGCTTATAGTTTTATGAAATAAGATACATAAATTTTAAAGTAATTCGTTCACAGTAATATCTATGACCTTTGGTGTTTCTGTCTTTCATAAGATGCTTAAGTCAATGATTTTGAAATCAGTCAGTCAGACTCTTTTTCTTTTCATAGCTAGAGTTACATTGTTAAGACTAAATATTGGAACGCGTACTGAAGACAGGTGTTATTTGTTAAATATGCTTATTTTCAAATTTTCTGCTACTCTTAAACTCTATATAACCCTGTGCTTACCCCTGCTGATTTTCTAATGTTCCAGGGTCACACCTGTTCTTAGGGAAGTGTGGGAGGGAGTGGGCTGGGATTTGAGGAAAACATCTGGGTGAACTTTGCTGTAAATGATTTTCAGATGTCTCTCCATCTTTTCACCTTCTGCCTGCATTCCTTCCCTGCTGACTATAACAGCACAATGCTTGCTGCCTTTTGTGGTTAGATACTTTCCTATAGACAAGCCAGTGGTAAACAGTTCTACTTTAAGGGAAATATTGAGCAATGTGTGCTTTCATCAGAATCCTTGAAGTTAGTAATACAAATATAAGGACAGGAAATTTTATACAAACCTTAGTCAAAATTGAAATATATGCTTATGTTATTAGGGAAAGGAACATTTAGAATTTGTTCATAGTGTTTGAATTCTTGAAAATTGCAAGTTTTTAAAATCTATGGATTATATTCATAAAAGAGACTCTGTTATATTATTGCAGCACATATATATATATATATATATATATATATATATATATATATATATATTCAGTTTAGAAATTAATGTCAGAAATAAGAATAAGAAATTGGTTAAGCTCCAGTAAACATATGCTGGAGGAGGCAAACTAGCTTAACAGTTGTTATGGAGGTCATTTGTGGAGTATCTACTTGATTGTCTAAAATGTTTTATTCCCTCTAACAGTCTTTTCCATTTATTCTTATGTTACCTAAACTTCTAAAGAAAAATTGTAGCAACTGGGTTATTAGGTAGAAAGAACTTCAAAGGGGAGGAAGACGGGTCCCAGAAGTAATAGAATGTGAACATACAAAAATATCCTAGTTGGAGGAGTTATTAATGTAACTGTTTTCTAAGGCTTGAATTGAATCTTTCCAGTTGTTTTCTGATTTCCATACTCACATGGTGGCGTGCAACTTCTGCGTTTTTTCATTAAAATGAATAAAAATTTTTAGGCCTTCGAAATGGATGGTATAAATTATAATATTGCAGGTAACTTTGTTACTAAGCATTAATCCAGGAATTATAATTCATTATGCACTGGGCTCTATATAACTCACTCACAACACACAAAAATTACACATAATAGAAATAGTTATCTTCATTTTAACACTAGTTAAATCAAGGGTTACCGTATCCACTTAGTGGTCATTTCAAGAAGTAGGCAGGAGTAAATAAAATGTTAATGTCCTAGGTTCGAAGGTCTTACTCCTCATATGTGAACTTGCATAATCTCATATTTAACTCTTAAACTTTATCCGGATCCTTGAATATAAGTTTTGGAAATATGTCTGATATCATATATAAATTATTCTTTATGTTTATTAATTTTGTGTGGCAATATTTTTGATTCTTTCATTCCTTTTCTATTCCTATTGCTAGCACACTGATAGCAGTAGTGTGCTTCTGGGAAAGCTCAGCTTCCTGTTTGAGAGAAAGAAGTTCAAAATTTTATTCAGAGGTAATGTGGAAGTGATAGTGGTGTTTCTATTGTCTACAATTCTATGTTGTGTACATTCCTTACCTAATTGTTTCGTTTCTAACCATAAATCTGTTTAAGTCCTTCTCATGTCACTTCTTATCTGTATTTCAATCATCTGTTTTCTATTTGAGATGATCTAGGATATGTTTGTGTGTGTGAGTGTGTGTGTGTGTGTGTGTGTGTGTGTGTGTGTGTGTGTGTGTTTGGGCAATCATGGTCACTCAGTATATTTCACTAGTAGTAATATTATTTTAGGATATCTACCTAAGATAGTAGAAAATTATAAAGGCATAAGTATACATGACATTTTTCTTATGTGTTAATGACAACAATATAATAATGTTACTTGAGGTGGATATTTTTCAAACCTAAATATATCTGTGAGCAAATTTACATTGCTGTTGTCCATAAAAGCTTAATCCTTAGGAAAATATTCCTGTTTGTAATTTTACGTTTGAACGATATAAGGGATTATTTTTCTGTCATCTAGAATTTCCTAGATTGGCATAGGATATTGTAATTATATGTTAATATATTTTCTTTTCTTTAGTAAGTTTAATACACACACACACACACACACACACACACACACACACAAATGCACATATGGTAAGTCATCTCGTTTAGTGAAAAGCACTTTCCCCAATGAAACAACTATTATTATTATTGCTGTAATTATTAATATTTTACTATTGACAGCAATATGTCATTTACTAGATCCTGTGAACATTGTAATTTCTGCACTGCCAGGTTAATAAAAGAAATATTAGATATGTGACTAGAGCTATAGACATTTGTATACCAAATCATTTGCAGACTATTACAATGATTACACTCTAATTACACTAACAATGAAAAGCAAAGAATTTTACACAGAATTTCAGTAGAAATGGGAAAACATCTTCTTCTGCTTCAGAGCTAGGAAGAAAATGGAGACTGCAGTCCTGCAAACACTAGGGACAGGATTTGTCCAGCAAACTCAATGAGTTTAGAAGTAGATTCGTCTCTGTAACCCCAAGAGTACAAACACATCTGTCAAAGTTTGCTTTCAGCCTTCTTAAAACCTAAGCAGATGATTCAGATAAGCCCACTGAAACTACTGACACATGTAACTTAGATGTTTTTAATGTATGTTTATTAGCTACCAAATGCATGGTGATTCAAATGGTGGCAGGAGAAACTTTATATAAATTGTTTGGTAAATTGTCAATTTGTAGTAAGTGAATAAGCACTGAAATTATCGAAGCTGCTTTTGCATAATTTCAGTTGGCAATGATTACTAATCATTCTATCCAGGCTTAACCAAAATCCTTTTAGAAGCAACTGGTGAGCGTATTAATTTGTCATGGCTTTCTGTAGATGAATTTAATATGTAAAGATTAAAATTCATATGCCATTTGATTCGATGCAGAGACACTGAGAGCAGAAAGATATGTACAGAGTGTGTTAATTTTTATGGCACACGTTTCTGCTGTATGAGCAGAATAGGAGACATTGTTTGAAAGTCCTTTAATTCATAATAGTGCAACAGGTCAGTCATCAGTAAGGCGGGTATTTTCAGTTTGTTGCTATGAGTTAATATCCTGAGTGTATCATGAATGAAAATAATGCAGGTGCTAAGGAAGATTGTTCTGGTGTCACTTTATGGTAGCATGTACCTACCACATATCAGAAAACATTCACATTTTCAGAGGGGATATTTAATGATCCATCTGTTATGCATCTTTTCTGGAATAGAGACTTGGGAACTGAATTGGCTTGGTGAGGAAACACCTTAGTAATCTTTTGTAGTGCTTAAGTTTTATCATAAGTATATATGACCTTTTAAGGTCAAAATAATTCATGTAAACCTATTGAGTATTTAGAAGGATTTGATTATTGCTGTTGAGTTGGGTTGGGTTAAAGTGTCTAATGAACCCTATGCATTTCCATTTATATGACCCATCTTGCTACATTAGATTTGCCTCCTTTACTTTTGTCTTAGAATTATCTATAAGACAAGTGATGGATATCTCATACTTCTGTTTATATTAGGTTCTTTATTGAATTTAGGTTTTTGTTTTCTTCATTGTCATGAATCAAATTTCCTACATATACACTCTACGTCTTATGAATGAAGATAAATATGCGTTAGTCTTATTTATCCATTATAGTTTTTCAGGCTATTTATTAAAAATAAACGTTATTACTTTTTTGATTTTTGATATAGTGTATGCTTCCTTGTTGGCTACTTCCAACCTCCCATCTTAGAATAAATCAGTTTCTAAAGCTTCCTATCTGTGGTTCTCACACATTTTGGTATCCTATATTGATACTATGTTTTAACTTTTACATTTTGAAATGTAACATGGTATCCATGTGATGTTGCATCTCCTTGTAATCTATTCCTTTTGAATCTGGGTTTCCTCATAGAATAAATGATTTGTTTTCTTTGTGTATGTTTTCTGTCCATTAATATTGGTAATTTTAAACTTTCTTATATACCTGCATTCTACAAGAAATTATAATGTAAAGCATTCATAAGTTAGATCTTTTGATATATGCCAATCAGTTTTTATGAATTTAGTTGTATAAAACACCACAATACATTATTTTATGTGTATTATTCATGTGGTGTGTGTGTGTGTATGTGTGCATGTTCATGTGTGTAGTTTTCCTTTTTTTAAATAATAAATTAAAATAATTCTACATACCATTTGTTTCCTAAAAGTAAACTCATGAGTTTAAAAAGAAAGGTTTTTTTCAAAAGCTGTTTTCATTTTATAATTGGACGATCTTATAGAAAATTTATGACAACATATACCCTAATGAGAAGTGTGTCAGTTTTTCTTCCATAAGACTTTTAGAATGTATATTATAGATTTATGCAATCGTATAATCTTTGTTCTCTGTTTTATTTAAGAAACATGCTAGTTTTATATACTAAATATGTGTTTATATTATATTTTAAAGTCTAAAATGACCACAGCACCTGAGAAATAGCAATGTAATTGTAAGATAAGTGAAGTACATAGTTGTATGATGTAGTTCACATAGAAAGCTACAAAGAAAAGGAGACAGGGCATGCTATTACATCAGTTGCTAGGAAGAAGTTTGCATGACAATTGATTATACCATACTGTCATGAAATGGTGACTCATTTGTGGTAATAAGGTTTACAGTGAGTTTGCTCATGAATTACTTTCTATTTTATATTTTCCATAATAAAAGTGAATTAAAACAATGGAAAATGTTTTAGAAAACATAAACATGATAAGTAGGATAATGACTTTTCTGGGTTGCTGTTAACTTGATCCTAGAAAATAGGGTCTACACTAGGATCTATTTAGTGAAAAAAAATAAAATTATTGCCCTGTTCTTCCTTATTTGAAATATCTTTATTATTGATATTATTTTATGTATATGTGTGTTTTACATTTATAGTATATGTCTGTTTGAGCCCCTAGTGTTCTTAGAAGCCAGAAGAAAGTATAGGATCCTCTGAATCTGGAAGTTCAGATGACTGTGATTTGCCTAGTGAGTTGAATGACCAGGTCTGTTAACCATTGAACAATTTCTCTGGCCTCAGAGAAGTATTTTTTAATGTCATCACTGTATTATTCATTGTCCATGAGATTTCCAAAGCCTTCAAATCAGATATTGGTAGATGTTCCATCAGCTGTTAAGAACTCCTCAACCACTGATGTGTCCTAGCACAGAAAATAGAAACTGATTTGTGTATCTGAATTATATAGCATTCAGAATAGCACACAGAATATTACTCTTCTTACCTGTATTATTGATTCTTGATTCCAGAACTGAGACCAATCTGTTTGTTTTCAGTGGAGTTCATCCAGGCATGTATTTCTCTTTATATAACCAGAGTTTATCTACCTGTATTTTGTGAGTATAAATATTTTGTTGTTGTTTCCTTCTAGATGGAGGAAGGAGGCACAGAGGCATAGATAACTTAAAACAAAACCCCAAAACCTTAAAAGACCCATGAGGCCACTCCTTGGAAGATCCACATTTAGTAAGCAATTGTTTGGAAAAAGAGACTTTCCAAAGTTGTCTTAAGTTGTACAAAGAAATTAAGGGATACTCTTTCATCCAAACTCCCTCATACTCTGTGTAGAATTGTTTCTTTATTTTGTTGCTTGTTTTTTAATGTATCTACTTGTCACCTTATGCTTTTCAGGTAACCTCTGAGCCTTGACCAAGTAAGAAACCTCATTGAACTCACAGATTCATTATGCTAGACTTGACAAAATCATTTCTGCGGTCAGCCATTGCCCCTTTCACCCGTGAGGTGAGTAGATGTAGACCCTTCAATCAAAAACTTCTTCCGCAGTTAAAATATCTTTGTTTTAAAGACACAACCTCTATGCAAGAATGGAGAACACCAACATGTTTGTATTAGATGACAAATGGGCATTAAAATAAAAGGAACTTGATGAAGAAGACATTAGTTTTCAGTAGGAGTTCACAAACACTCAAGAAAACTATGAAATGTGTTTTGGCTAGTTCATCCAAATACTGTGTTTTGCTTTGTTTCTGCTCTCTTCAAGCATGCTCTTGTACAAAACTAATGTGATCAGTAATATCATATCCTTTCATGAGCATTCTCATTATTCTTTTATTAAAATACCGTATTTCTCATCTATATTGTATAAAATTCACTTCATGTTTAGCATCTTCAGAAATAATTTCATTAACAAGCTAAGCTCTTTCCTGATATGTGTTGTAAAACCTTTGGTTGCACTTCTGCATTTCTACTAAAGGAATCCTTCTTTGCTTAGTCCTGAAGCTGCCTATGTTATCTCTGGTTATACTCTGCTAGCTGATTACATGTTCTCCAAGTATTTTGGTGCATGAATGGGTTTGTAAATGCCTTTTCCTTTAGAAGTAATGGTAACATCTGGTATCTTATCCTGTACTTTGGTTAAAATGTGGTTGACTTGTTTATTCTAGGAGAATGATCAACTTTCTTTAACAAATGCTAAAGCTTAGTATGTTTCTTTTTCTTAACAAGGCAAAACTGATCCAATGCACTGTTATTAAACATGAACCATGAACTAGATTGAGCTGCAAACAGCATGATTTGCATTGACTTTAGTATTTGTTGAAACAGTTTTTTTTTTTTTTCCCAAGGTGACAGGTATTTTTATGGCAACAAAATTAATGTATTTTAAAATGTTTTGATATATCAAAGTGTCTCTGGCAAGAGATACAGTTTGAAAATTGAATAAAGTATCTTAAAAGCTACCTTTAGTCCTCTTTTTTGTATCAGGTGATCTAGATATTATATAAAGGTATTTATTTGAAAAATATCACAAATGCTTAAAAATATACATATAAGTTTCAGGAAAACCCTATTAAAATGTGACCCTTCCACATATTCCCTGTATGACCTTTCCTAAGGTAATTGAGCTCAGATGTATACTTACCTTATCTTCTGGCGCAAAAGGCAACATTTAAAATGTTTTCATTGAAATACTGGCAGACATTTGTAAAGAGAATAATAAAATATTTCAAAGTAATGACTAAATGCTACTAGACTAAATCAGTAACTAGGGATTGTAAAATAGTTCTAATTTGAATCTTTAGTATCTCATAATCATAAATCATTCAAATGAATATGAGTTTTAAAAGAGTTTAATGTGGTGTTGTATATAGAATAGACAGCAAAGTAGATGAATGTAGGGAATGTCTTAGCAGTAAGTCTAAGATATAAGTCTACAACAATTTTAAACACTATCCAGATGACCAAAAACACTGGATGGCCAGAATGAGGGGACAGGGTTGAAGTGTGGTCACCAAAGCCTCGAGTGTGCTTCAAATGCTTCTTATAGTGAGATATTGTCACTATCATTAGCTTTCTCTGTATCCTTTATTCATAAAAGGATGCATTCAGCCCAGAGTACAAATGAGCTTCTCTAGAGGAGTCTCACATAATGAAATCTGTGTCCAATGAGTGTCCACTTATAAAACCTTCAAGGTATTGTCATACAAGAAGCACATTTTCGTTTTTGCTAAAATAAGGTTCTGTTTTGAATATATTCCCATCTCTGGCCCAGACATTTTTTTTTTTTTCAAATCACATCTGTTACGTTACCCCCCTAAAGGAAAATAGCAAGGCATTGAGGCATCAAATAAGAATTCCCCCAAGGTTGAATCCTTTATGTAGTGATGTCATGAGAAGAGCAGAATTTTTCTTTTTTTGGTTCTCAGTTTAAATGAATAAATACATCTGGAAAGCAACATTTTAATCCCCAAATGCCCATAACAATTCTTGAGGCAGAATAGCATATTGAGAGCAGATGTACAAATTTAGAAAGAAGAGTTGGACAACGTGTAAATAGAATATGGCTGTTGTGCATAAAAAAATCTGTTTGTTGCCTTAAGTTGTTATTGTTTGTTCTGTGTGCCTTTCTGTTCTGCTTTTGAAAGCTCTTTCCACGAACTCTCAGTGAGGAAACATCACCTTGGGAAAAGTATTCAGGTACAGCCCGGTGGGAATAGGAGGAACCGTTACAATTCAGTTTGTGTTGAACGATGAATTTTTCCGAAGTAGATGTTGAGCTGATTTTGAGGATAAAATATTTATTAAAGAATATAACCTGTGGGGGAAAAAATGGAAGAAGAGATATTAAGACTAATATAAATACAGATTCAGTTATGACAAAGCATTACTTGATTAGTAGATAATCCCCAAATCTGTATGTCACAACATAGTTGTACACCCTGGGCTGAAACATGTCATATCTACCTCACTGTTACAGAGAGAACCTCCAGTCTTCACAGCCTCTTGTACCCAAGGACTTACATCTGTACTTTCTGTCAAGTCAGGTCTCAAGAACATGAAAACTGGAACTGTTGGGAGCCATTCTGCATCTAGTGCTGTGTATAACCATGATGTTGTCCAGGTTGCATGCTTATTTCTAGAACTGCAATGTGAGAATTCCACAATAGGTTTAAAGATTAGAACTTAGTCTAACCCTGAATATATAATGCATTGAAATGCTTCAATTGTGTTTCAACTCTTCAGTCTCTCTGTGGAAATTTCAATTGGCATTTCAATCAACATAACAAAGATATCTAATAATATATATTATTCTGCTTTCTGAATATATAGTCTAAACACGACTCTTGTTTTCAACCCAATTTTAAACATGCACCCAAAACAGAAGTTTTCTTTACATCTCTAAATATGTCCATCATTATTATTCTTACAGTTTCTTGTTTACTTTCTTATTTTAAAGCTGTTTAAAAGGTGGTAAAGGTAATACACTTTTTTTCAAATATAATTGGAACAATAACAACATCCTATTAAACATAATTAAAATATTGTGATCTGAATGTGATAAAGTATTTCAGTGGAGAAAAATAAGAACTATATGTGAAATTTGAGACAACAGAAAACTATTAAAATTGCATACAGTACACTTCATATCTATAGCTCAATAATTTTCTCTTTGAAGAACAAAACCATGTTTATTTTTAAAAATTAGATCTTATTTCTTTTGGAACCAAAGGTTTTCTGTTTTTTTTGAATAAACAAAAATGGACACTTAGCATACATATAATACTTAAAATGCATATACTGAGCCTTGCATATAGAGCTCTTTCATCAAAAAACAAAAAATCCCAAACAAACAAAATCATGAATGAAAAAAATCATCGACAGCTATGATGTTTATATATTTTTCATCCCTTTCTTTAATCAGAATTTTGACATTTCTTTGACCAGCCAGAGCCTTGATGAACCTTTCTGTTAGGAGGTTTTACAGAAGTAGGGAAGCATGAAATTAATTTCCCCAAGTGCAGTAGCTTACAGATGCCAGCAGATCTCATAACTCAGTAATACTGGTAAATCCCTAAATTTGTTCTTTAGCTTCTCAAATGACTGTTGGTGTCATTTCTCTCAGGGTTTTACTGAGTGAATTCCTTAAGGCATTTTTTTAGCTTCTAATATAAAAGAATGGATTACACACTCTTAGAAGGAAAAAAGACAGTTCTTTTCCTCATCCTCAGTGAGTACATTTATGTATATTTATTCCACTATTGTTATTTTGATTTTTGATATTCTGATTTCAATATTTTCTTAGGATGGTCAGATATTCAAGCATATACATAGTTCTTCAAGTTATCAAATGGTATTTTCCTTTCATAGTGCATTGCATTGAAAATGGCTTACTACTTGAGAGTGCTCACAGAGACAAGAAAAATTTATATGTATATATATATATATATATATATATATATATATATATATATATATATATTTAACCTCTGTGTAAAATCTTCAAGGATTTTCACATAAAGGATTTTAAAACATGCTTGTAAGTTTCTCCTTTTTATATGTATATAAGCTATTAGAAGACATGTCCTGCTCAATATATAATTTTTAGTATGTAAACATTTAAACTTTAACGTATTTATATTGGCCTCTAAGTAATTCTTCATACCAGTACACCTTATAAACTCATTGTTATTGACTGCCAATGAATTTTATATAATATCAAAAGAGGGTAAAATATGTAACTAGAATTTCCAATTGTATTCTTTATAATTGATAATCTGCACATTGCATGTAAAACTTGCAGCCATGCATTTCCTAATCCAATTTTACTTGCATGCTCTTTGCTGTGAAACTGACAGGTATTTTATATCATCTAGTCATTTTTCCTAGGCCTTGAAAGTCATGCCTAAACCACACTGGGAACATGAGAATCACTAAATGGAAAATCTGCAGTGAATTAAACTCTATCGGTTCCCAGTGCATGACAGAAGTACATGGACTGCAAAGATATTTAAATGTCAATCATTCTAAGTACATCTCACAAAGGAAGCCTTCAGCTATTAACCAGTTCTATTTTTGTCTTACATTTGTCTCCTTATACATTAGGTTTCAAGTTAAAGGTAGTAGAATTAGGTGAATCTCTACATTTATTACAAGGCTTGTAGAATAAGAACAATGTAGGCCATCTAAATGAAAGACTTAATCATATATTCTTCCATAGAGGTAATAGATAATAACATATAAGAATTGTTACATCTAGATAAGTCATAGTAAAAATTAGTACATTAGTACATTAGTATTATAGATATATACAATTACTGTCAATAATTCCATTCTATCCTGATGTCTATGAAAGTATAGTTGTTCCAGTTGTTGGTAAAATAAATAATGCAGGACTTTAAAAATTTCTTTGGATTCTGAAAAGTGTTGATGCTTTTATGGAGTTTGGCTCAAGTCTATCTATAACTTCATTTAACATTTATCTGTTCTGAGTTAGTTGAAAGCAAAAGACATCTACAAAAGACTTAAGCAATGTCTCCAGTTTACATTAAACAATATGGTAAAAGAGATGTCAGTTTGTTAGAGATGTTCCTTTAAGACAAGGTGTATTTTGTCCATATTGTAAGAAGGATACTTTTGAAGAATGTGTCCAAATTATTATAAATTTGATCTACTTTTTTGAAGGAAATCCATGTTGTCATCAGCAAGAAACTAATTTTACATTTAGGGAATTCAAATGAATCTGGTCAGAAACAAAGGCTCAACTGTGAGACCATAAATTAAATAACTGCTATTAGTTCTACTCAATAGAATCTGGGTCCTTAGGCATAGCAAACCTGTCATGTCATAAGATTTGTTTGAAAAATCAATTCACTGTCTAATCAAATCAGTGCACTCTAATCTAACCTGGGATTGTTCTTTTCTACAAATAGTGATGCACACAGAGGAGTCTGTTCACTGTTGCAACATTCTAGAGTACTGGATCATTGTGATATTTTATGAACAGCTAAATAATATGAAAGAGAAATAAACTTACCAAATAAGCAAACAGGCTGACTGTTTTTCTTCACCTCTCCATCTCCTGCTCCAAATCCAACCCCTCAGCCTTTTTTCCCATTCTGTAGCAGATCACCTGCAGCAGCATCCCCCATCACTCTCCCCACACCCCCCCAGCTGATTATGTATCCTCTACTCCAACTGTCTTGCCCGGACATATGTTTTTCTCAACACAGCAACTGTAGCAGGTCTTCTTTTCCTGAAAAGCATTATCCAAGCATTCCATAGAAGCAGATAAACCAGCAACTAGGTAGGTGAGCTTCAGATCTTCACACACACACCAATTTCCTCCAAATCCAATACCTACACCTTATTCCCATATCTATAACTGACTTCCTACTGTGGTCCCTACTCACTCTCTGCCCCATTACCCAAGGGACTAAGCTTTTCCTGGTAGAGCACCATGCTTTTCTTCCTCCTGTGGACCCCTTCAGACCCCATCAACCTCTCAGTCCTCCTATTGGGAGTCAGCTCCCAATACATAGAAACATATTTTACCCCAAACCACCAATGAAAATCAACATGTCCTAGCAGGCAGCACTCAGCAACCAGACTTTAAGATTCAGAAAATGGAAGAGAAACCAATGGCTGAAACACCTACCCATCAAAGACGAGATATCAGCATGTAGTATTACAATCATACCAAACCTGGATGGCTAGAAACCAGTCAAAACATAATCAATAACAGCCAGGAGAATATGTCCCTACTAGACACCAACAACTCTGATACAGTCGCCCTGACAAAGGCAAGAAAGCTGAAGCACACTACAAGGATCTTAACATAGTCTACAAATATGAAGTGAATAATCTGAGGAAATACACACAGTAAGAAGAAATGAAGAAAACAGTTCAAAACTCTGAAGTGGACATAGAACAAATAAAGTCTTCAGGAAACCCCAACAACCTTTCCAAACACTATACAAGTAATGAAAATTTTCATGTATAGGATGAAACAGGAGTACTCTTCAAGTATGGAAGATAAGAAGAAATAGATACCTTGACCAAAGAAAATGTTAAATCTGAAATATCTTGTCACCACCTATCTAGGAAATCTGGGACAATATGAAAGAAGCAATCTATAGCAATAAGAACAGAGGAAGAAGAAGTGACCCAGATCAAAGACATACATAATATTATCAACAAATTATACAAGAAACTTTCCTAACATAAAGAGAAATGTGTCTGTCAAGATTCAAGAAGTATACAGAACACAAACCAGATAAGGCAAAATTAAATTCCCCTTGACAAATAAGAATCAAACATGAATGTAAACAACAAAGGACTGTTAAAAGATCAAGGAAAAGGACCAATAACATAAAAGCAGACCAAATAGTATAAAACTAGACTTCTCAATGGAGACACTAAAAGTTAGATATTATAGAAACTCCAAGGAATAACAAACACAAATCATGACAAAAACACTCAATCTCAACAGATACAGGAAGCTATATCAAGTTTAAATAAAATTTGGCAGTTTTTAATCTGCAAAATTTGCACTATAGAGAGTGATAAAAAGAAAATTCCAATCTAGAAAGATTAATCACATCCAAAAAAACAACAAACAAACAAACAAACAAAAACCGACAATGAATGTATAATTCCAGACAGAAAATCAAGAGAGGGGAAACACACAGACACACACACACACATAAACTCTCACACACACACTCACACAGAAATAAGGATATAGAGTGACAGAGAGAGACAGGAGGAGAGAGAGAGAGAGACAGGGAGAGAGAGAAGAGAGAGAAGAGAGAGAGAGGAGAGAGAGAGAGAGAGAGAGAAAATCACAAGTAAATTTAGCAGGAATCACCAGTCTTTACTCATTGAAAACACTCAATGTCAATGGTAACAATCCACAACAAAAATATAGACAAGATCAGATTGGATATTTTTTCATATTCATTTTTCTGCCACATCCCAGAAACAAACTTTAGCATCAAGAATAGACATTACCTGAGAGTAAAAGAATGTTATATTTCAAGAAAATAGACCTTAAAATCAAGGTATTGTATTCACTTCAATATTTGACAAAATAGGCTTCAAATCTACATTAATTCTAAGAAATAGGAGAGGACAATGTAAACTCATCAAAGAAAACAAATCTACCAAGAAGACACTGCAATACTTGATATCCATGTACCAAACACAAGAATATCCAAAGTCATAAATGAAACAATACTATAGTATACAATTGTATATTGACTCGTACATTGATAGTTGGTAACTTCAATATTCCACCTCATTAATAGACAGATCATCCAGACAAATCCTAAACAGAAATAATTTGCTAGTTGGCATCACCAAACAAATGGAAATAACAAATATTTAAAAAACATTTCATGGACACATAAAATATTCTATCATCTCAATAGTTCATGAAACTTTCTCTAAAATTGTCTAAATATTTGACATAAAACAAGTTTTAACAAATACAAGAAAACTGAAATAACTGCCTGATTCCTGTCTGATCATCATCAAGGATTATAGGTAGATATTGATAACACCAGAAACAACAGAAATGTTATAAACTCATGGCACCTAAGCAACTCAGTGGTGAATGAAAAATGAATCATGGCAGAAATTAAGAAAGAATAGAATATTTTAAGAATGAATGAAAGTGAATTGATCATATATTGAAAAGTATGACACCCAATGAAAACAATTTAAGGAACAAGCTCATAATACTGAGATCCTTCTTTAATTAATGAGAATTAAAAAACTCACATACAGGTAACATAACCATACACCTGAATGCTCTAATACAAAAGGAATAAGTCTCATCTAAAATGAGTAAAATTCAAGAAATAAACAAATTCATTCTAGAAATCAATAAAGTAAAATATGAAAAATAACTAAAACAATCAATAAAAGCAAGATGGTAGTTTGAGAAATGCAATAAAGTTGACAAACCCTCATCCAAGTTAACTAAAATGTAGAAATAGAAGATTCAAATAAACAAATTAAGAGATGGAAATTGGAAAACAAAACAGACAACAAGGAAATTCAGAGTATCATATGGACACATTTTATACAATTTTATTGCACCATATTTGAAAATTTAAAAGATATATATTTTGATACATACTGCCTAGCAAAGTTCAACCAAAGTCAAATAAACAATTTAAAGAGATATGTAACTCCTATTAAAATAGAATGAATAAGATACACCAACAAAAATATATACCAGAGAGAAAGTTTTAGCACAGAATTTAAACAAACTTTCAATGGAGTTATTTCCTATATTCATGAAATTATTCCATGAAAAGAAATATAATGAATATTTGTCAGGTCAATTATAAGTCCACAGTTAACATAATACTAAGCTGCATAAAGACCAAAGAAAATTTCCGACCAATTTCCTTTATGAACAGAGATGCAAAAAGTCTTAGTAGAATACTTTCAGAAGAATTCAAGAAAATATCAACATGTTCATCTATCATAAACAAACAGACATCATCACAGAGATGTATGGGTGCTACAGAACATAAAATTCCATAAATTTAATATACCCTATAAATAAACTGAAAAGAAAAATATATATGATTATCTTATGAGATTCAGAAAACAGCTTGACAATATCTAATACACCTTCCTGATACTCCTGAGGAGATTAGAGATACAAGGGACATGCCAGAGCATAATAAAGATAGAAAGGCCACAGCCACCATCAACTTAAAAGGAGAGAAACTAACAGCACATCATAAGGCAGTATCTTTTACTATCTCCATATCTCTTCAATATATTACTTGAAGTCTTAGATTGAACAATAAGCAGGAAATTGAGCACAAAAAAAGACAACTGAAGGAGATCAAAGGGATAAACATTGGAAAAGGGAAGTTGAAATATCTTTATTTATTAACAATATGTCAATATGTATAAATATCCCTAAAATTTCTGTAAGGAAACTGCTACAGTTGGTAAATCGTTCTACAATCCATCTGGATATAAAACTCACTCACAAAATCATAGCCTTCGTGTAAACAAATGACAAAAGAATTGAGACAGAAACCAGAGAAATTACTCCTTCCACAGTAGCTTCACATTACATAAGGCACTGTTGTATAACATTAATCACATAAATAAAAGACTTGTTGGGTAAAAAGATTAAGACATTAAAGAAAAAATACCTAAAGCAGATATCAGAAGATTGAAAGATCTTGTAGGCTCATGGATCAGTAGCATTAATATATTAGAAATGGAAATACTTCCAAAAAGGATCTAAAGATTCAATTTAATCCTCATCAAAATTCCAACATAATTTTTCACAGATATTGAAATGACAATTCTGATCTTTGTATGGAAACATAAAAACCTAGAATAGCTAAAACAATCCTGAATATTAAAAGACCTCCTGTCGGATCCACATTCTCAATTTCAAGGGTACTATAGAGCTATAGTAATGCAAAGATCATGGAACTGGCACAAAAACAGACGTATTGAAAATGGAATCAAATTGAATAAATGTATATATAACCACACACATTAATCCACTTGATTTGTGATGAAGAAACTAGAAAGATACACTGGAAGTAAGACAGCAACTTCAACAATTGATGTTGTGCAAACTGTATGGTTGCATGTAGAAGAGACCAAATAGATTCATACTTTTCACTGTGTACAAAACTCATCCTCATATGGATCAAAGACCTTGACATAAAACTATATATATAAGCTTGCTAAAACCTGTAAGTGGGAAATAAACTTTAACTCATTGGAACAAAAATGATTTCCTTCACTGAACAGGGTTACTATTCCCACTATGATCAACAAATAATAAATGAGACAACATGAAACTGAAGATCTTCTGTACTGCAAAGTATAACATCATTTGTATAAAGTTGGAGCCTATTGAATGGGAAAAAAATTTTAACAACCATACATCTGTGACAATACTGATCTCTCAAGAAGAAGGAGCTCAAAATGCTGCTTGTCAGGAAAACAAGTAATGATTAAAAAGGAGGTTCAGATCTGAAGATACAATTCTAGATAGAGAACAATTTAATGACCCAGAAGTATATAAAGAAATGTTCAATACCCCTAGTCATCAAAAAATACAGTTAAAAAACTATGTTGATGTTCATTTTACACCAATGAGAGTGGCCAAAATCAATAAAAACAGGTCATATCTCATGCTGTCACGAGTGTGAATTCATCCACTGCATGTAGAATTACAAATTTGTACATTCACTATGGAAATCAGTGTGGCATTTCCTAGGAAATAAAATTGATCTGCCCAAATACCCAGTTATATCACTCTTGAGAATATACCAAAAAGATTGTTCATCCTACACTAGAGACAATTGCTCTACTGTGAGTTTTGTTCCTCTATTTATAATAGCCAGAAACTGGAAGTTACCTAGATGCCCCAGTGAATGAAAGGACAGAGAAAACATGGTATATTTACACAATGACATATCACTCTGCTGTTTAAAAAATGAAATAATGAAATCTGAAGGTAAATGGATAAAACTAGTAAAAGAATTTTCTCAGTCAAGTAACCCAGACCCAGAAAGACAGACATGATATATATTCACTTATAAGTGAATGTTTGATATTAAAACATAGATATGCTTCCTACAATCCATAAAAATCACAGAGGTTAAGTGTACAATAAGAATCTAATGTGGAGGGACAGATCTCGCTAGATATGGAAAATATAACAGATAATTGTGGATGGATGAATGACTATGTCAGCAGGATCAAAAAGCAAAACGGTAAAGGAATAAAGGGAAAGACAGCTAATTTAATGGCCATTTAACACTCACTATGAGACCTAACTCAGTAGACTCTTCCTAAATCTTATACATAAGAAAGGTACTATAAATTAAATTCCCAAGTAACAGGAGAGCCAGAGGCCCCACTTGACATCTCTTATCACTAAATGAAGTCTCAATACTGGAAATGACTTACATGTAATTGATTATTGGCCAAAGGGTATGCCATAGGGACTGTCAAACAATTCAGACTTTTGCAAAGGCTATAGATCAATCTCCACAAGATGATTGCTAATCCCTTTTACTGATAATTACACCTACACAACTTACTTGAGCTGCTGCCTACTTAGATCATTCACTCCTACACTCCTGTACATACTACCAATTGTGAAATGTAAACACCAACCCAGATACAACTGTTAGGTCAGCAACAGTGTCTTGCCAGCACTTGTACAATGGTAGTACAAAGCTTATGTAATAGCTAACCAAATTATGATTTGATTTAACCTCTTAATCCTTGAGATAGAACCCATATCCAATGTTTCTTGGTTGAAAACCTGAAATTGTGTAGTCCATGGAATTAGGGCAAAACCAAGTACTATCATAGCAACTAAAATGAATTCTAATGACATTCTGCTATATCCATTTATAAGTGTATTATTCAGCTATCATCAGAAAAACTTCCTTCTGAAACAGATGGGAACAAATGCAGAGATCTACAGCCAAACACTGTGCAAAGAGTTAGAGACATCAGAATATTCAGTCCTACAATGGACGGATCAATTGATGCCTTCCCCAAATGGCTGAGGGTGACCTCTAAAACAGGCAGAAAGAGAATAAGAGCCAATGGGACAGAGGACACCAAGAAAGTAAGGTCTTCTAAACTCAGCAAGACTGATGTATACACGAAATTACAAAGACCAAGACAGCATGCATAGGCCCTGCATGGGTCTGCTCCAGATTGGGTCCTAGAGCTAAAGGGAGATATGGATTTATTTCCCCTTCCTTAACTCAGAAATTTCTACAATCAATAACTCCATGCAAAAAAAAAAATCAGTGGTTTTCTTCAAGGGAATCACACTGCAAAATTATATTACTTTAAGGTTAGATTGCATGGCTAGCTGTGGAGAGCCAATGGACACTGAATTTAATGCATCTTGGAGGTTCATTGTCTCACAATGTCATAGCATGGATAGTTTTTTCACCTATCTTTTAGCTTCCACTTTTATATAATTATAGGATTCCTAAGTGTGAGAATGAATGATGCTCTGTGTTTATATTTGTATTTTGTGATGGTTTTTGGGCTCTTTTCCTTCTCTTTGTTTGTTTGTCTAATTCCCATTGGTCTCTTTGTTTACTTTATTTTATTACTATTTCTTAGAGGCTGGTTAGTTTTCTAATTGAGACACAGAAGGGGGTGAATCTAGATGGTAGAGGAAGTAGAGAGGAACTGAGATTAGAAGGAGGAGAAACCTTAATAAGAATATAATGGTTCAAATACATAAAAGATATAACAAAGAAGGTATAAGGATCCTGGTTCATATATACATGAGGCCAGGCATGTGTTATAGTATAAAATGTTGAATTCCCACCAAAGGCAATTATAAGAAATGTCTGTACAAGATAAAATTACAGACAAAACAGATTTTTATGACATCAAATTTAACTGCTGTGCTTCATAACTATGATAGCATCTGTTACCATTTTACATGTACAAATATAACAACATATAGTTAATATAAATAATATATGTTTATGGTAGACTATATTATGCCATTTCATATTTAAATACAATATACATCATATATAGTAAAAGCAAATATGTATAATGTTATACATATTCAGTATGTTTAAAATATTTTTTTACCATAATATAGTACAGTTAATATCTACTTATTATATAATAAATACTCCTGTTAATTATTTATAGGGAAGAAAGTTATACAACTAACAATATTTAATCTAAATATTTAATACTTTAAATACTGTTAATTCTTTAAAAAAAAAGCTTTTGTCATTTCCTTAAGAAAACTTTAATATCTATATCCATATCCATATCTATATCCATATCCATCTATACCATACCCATACTCATACCCATATCTATTATATCATCTATCTATCTATCTATCTATCTATCATCCTATCATCATCTATCTATCCTCTATCTATCTATCTATCAATCTATCTATCTATCTATCTATCTATCTATCATCTATCTATCATCTATATATCTATATTCATCTATATATCATATATTATATCTATATCTATATCTATTCTTTAAACCTACTTATAAGAGAGAATGCATTCTTTGTTGTTGCAACTCATGATGATTTGAACAACAGCTAAACTAGTTATTAACTTGGGAAAACACTTAATAAGCTTTAGTTAATAGGCAAATTCTAATATTGATATGGTTTTATATCTTTATTATTTCAGGTTTTTAGATATTACCAAATCATGTGTCTCTTGTTATTGAAATAATAAAGACTGAAACAGCTGAATGTTTAGCTAGTTTAGTATAATCAGGATATATGATGTAAGATTTCAAAAAGCGCAAAAATAAATCAGAAATAAAATTCTTTCAGTACAAATAAGAGAAAAACACAGATATCCAAATGGATCACTTCATAATGATATTTCTATAAAAATCTGTTTTCCAGTGTAACAAGAAGGAGAATATATACAATGCTATTTCACCTTTTTGCAACACTAAATTAATTTGCTGGCTATCAAGCACTCATTTAAATGTTATGGTTTTCCTAACACTGTTATACTTGTAGATTGAAAATTAATATCTAAATTTGTTAGCATCTATTTATTAACTAAAACAGAAATAAAAAAATAATAACCACATTGTCAATAAATAATTTTATAAAATAATTCTATGTACAAGGGGAGAGAGAGAAAGAAGAGATGGAAAGAGGGAGGGAGGAGGGAGGGAGGAGGGAGGGGAGGGAGGGAGGAAAAGAGAGAGAGAATATTAGTACTAAACTTTAGGTAGTAGGGGAATCTTTTCATCTGACAGAACAATGAATGCTAACAGTCCTATTGTGCTTAGTTCCTCCCAAGGTTACTGTGCAATTCTACCAGCTGACAGCCATAAACAGGTTCTCACAAAGAAAGACAGAACCCTTCATCATTGAGGTAAAACTCCAATCCAAATAAGCCAGTGCAAGGAAAATACAACTCAATTAATATGAATCCAAGCTGCATGCCTACATTGGGCAGATCTACCAGTACACTACTTCATTCACATCTATGAAATTCCTTACAACTTGTGTTTTCTCCAAGCCACATTTTTCCTTCCACCTCCTCTTCTTCTGTCTTTCCCCTCTCTCCTTCCTCTCCTCATCTCCCCTTCTCCTTTTTTCCTCCTTCTCTCTAAATCTTTCAGCACCACCTTTCCTTTCCACTGCCCAATCTCTGGCTCTAGTCTTTATTTTACAAGTTAAAATGGGAGAAGGCTAAATGAAGTCACCTGAGTACATGATTCATTCCAAGAGGCTGCCCCTCTAGGGAAGCAAAATTAGCATTAAGATACAAACAGCACCAGGGCAATTCACAACACCTCATATCTTTACATCTCCTGGAATTAATATTTTTATTGATAAGAGAATATTTTCATATACTATATTCTGATTAATTTCCCCTCCTCCAACTTCTACCAGATGTTCCCCACCTCACGACCTACTCAAATCCACATATTTTCTTTCTATCTGAGAAATTCTATAAAATAGAACATAGACTTTTTTCCGAAGGGATTATGTCAAACTCTATAATGGTTAGCTTTATCACATATTCTGGTTAGTGTGTATTCCTTAAGTCATCTGTGGTTCAGTTCAAAATGATAGGGCTTTTCAAACTAGGAAGCTAATTAATTTAATACAAGGCATGTCTGTAGGGTGCTATGAATTATCTCTTTTGAGAGCAAAGCTCTGTTCTTCCAATCATTCATCTCTTTACTGTATAGCAAATATAAATTAAGAACACTGGTCGAAATCTGAATTAAAGAGACTTTTTGATTTTTTTGGCTCTTGATAATAATTTAAATGGCTTATAATATTTTCAGCTCCCAAACAATGCTTAAAATGCAGTAGATGACCATTTTTATAATAAGATGCCTGGTGTTGACCACATGTTAGTCAAGTTTTTTGCTGAATATTTTGCCAACATAAGTCAATGTCCCATCGTAGGTGTGATACTTGAGAGACTGGGCTTTATGGGCATTTTGACCGGGCCTAAGGAAAAAATTTAATGATTATGACTATAGCTTAAAAATTATTGTCAACCCTGAATATATGCTTGCGTAGACACTGTTTTGGGCCATCATTTTATCTTCCCTTTTAATTTTTTCCTCATCTAAAAGAAGAAGTTGATGTTAGTTCAAATAAAGCAACCGAATGTAAGAGAGTTTAAACAATTCACTAAGGGCTCAGGACTGAGAATTGAAGTCAGAATGATTTTCCTTCTTATCAATTAGGCGATCATTTTCTCTAAGAAGTAAGACATGTAAGGCTGTAAGTGACATTAACCTTTAGAAAACGGAAAGACATCTTATTGCAAAACCTCAGGGAGAAAATCTTGCAGCAGGTGGAACAATGAATTCACAAAAAAAAAAAAAAAAAAAAAAAAAGAAAGAAAGAAGAAAAAGAAAACTATGCCATAGGTATCTCAAGAGCAGCAGAGTAGAAGTGTTCAAAATCATGCCAGCGAAGTACAGTGCAATAGAGCAAGGCATATGTAGCTGTATACTTCCAATCACACTTGTGTCACATATAACATCCCCTTTCATATGTAAAAGAATGCTCTTACCCTTATGTCTGTAAATAAGACAAATAGTTTCATTTTTAACATTTATATGAATTAAATATTCTACATGATAAATTGTCTCAGTTCATCTTTTCTGTAAACATGTAGATCTTCATAAATTTATTTAAAACATTCAAGACCTAAGAAGTGACAAGGTATATGAATTCACCCCACCTCTCTAGAAGCTGTGCACGAGGTGGGCATGCTAGGAAGAGACTAAGGCAGGTAGAAAAACAGAGGGAGTTGGGGGAAGAGAGGCGAGGCAGCCAGATTTAGAGATTGGGAATGGGCATGCAGAGTGAATTAAAATTTCACAATTTATAATTAAACAAATATACTCTTTAAGGACAAAGATATTCTGTTAAGACAGCTTTTTCCTCTCACTGTCTCTCTGTCCTGTCTCTGACTCTCTCTCCTATATCTTTGTTTCTCCCTGTGTGTGTTGTGCATCTGTGTGTGTGTGCGTGTGTGTCTGTGTACCTACATTTGTGGGCACATGAGCATGTATACATGCAGCTCAAGTATTTGGATTTCCTTCCTACTGCTGTGCCCGAAGATTTTTCTCTGGTCTTCCAGGGAGGTCTTGTCTCCCTGTTGCCTGTCTTTCTTTTTCCTCCTCTCCCTTTCTAGTCTTTTTACTATACTTTCAAATATCCTAAACAGCAAGAACACTATGCCCAATTTATGCATATTGCGAAGATTTTTAAATGACAAGATAAATGACAAGGAGGTAGACCTGCACTGGCAGGGTATTTCCAGATTTTAGGTTTTAAATGCTTTAACCTTTTCTTGCAAGTGAATCCTTATCACTTATTGGCATGTGCCCTTTAGTCTTATTATTTCTTTAAGTATTTTGTAAAGACTTTATAATGTGTGCTTAAAAATCTATTGGGAATTCTCTTCTTTGGATACCAACTACACTTTCAAGGCAGAGCAAGTAAGAAAGTATGAAGAAAAGCAGTAACCATGATAAGCAATTACATTAATTTTCTATTCTTTCATATTCTCAGCATATTTATTTGCTCTGACTTTATATTTCCTACAAATTACGATATGAGAAACTAAATTTCTTCTGTTTTTAACAAAAACTAAAAAATATTAAATAAAACTTTGGTTATTATTTCATGTTAAGGGATTCTATTTTGGCAAGTGATGGTTTGAATGATGGCTTTGTACAATCAAAAAAGACAAAGCAGTCTTTTGTTTGATCTGATAGTAAAATGTGTCAACTAAACCCATCCATTTAGAAGTCACGCTGTTGTAACTCTTTCTATGATATAGAACTTCCAAATTTTGTATTAGTGAGGTAAAGAAAAGTAAAAGGAGACTCATGTAATAAGGCAGTCGCATAAGATTTTATGGGAAATCTTCCTATAAGATCAGTGGATATTCTCATTCCTATTTCCAGTACATAGGCAAGGTGACGTGAAGAGAAACATGAAACCTGTCATTGTTTCAACGGTCACATTGCCATCCAGAATAAAACCCAGTCTTCCAAAAGGAGATGAAGGAAAAGGAACTAATGTGGGTCTCTGCTTAACTGCTGGAAAAAAGTATTCTTTCTCCTGAACTTGAAATCTTAATTGGCAAAGTAAAAGGGACACATTGATAATGTTCAATTCCCCAACACTTATCTGACAATGGGACCATCTCACTGGGTAAAAATGCTTGCCTGGTAACCAAGATGATCTGACTTTAAATCACTGATACTCATGTAAAAACAAGGCCAGATGAATTTGAAATATAGCTAGGTGAACTATACGAACGTGTTTGACAGGAGGAAAGTGAAGGCAGGTATAATATAATCATGTAATAATCTCTAAATAAAAGAAATAATTTTAAAATTAGGCATGGCTTCCTGAGTAAATAACATCATCACTGTGGGGGGTCAGAGAAGGCTAGATCCTAGATACTTTAGCCTAACAACAAACTATATCAGTATCTGCTTAAAACACTAGAGATTATACATCCAATATCTGTTAGCTTTAAAGTTTTCATGAATAAGTAGTTGTATGGTCAATATGCTTCAGGCCAATGTTAATCTTTTGCCCAATTTATGAATGTGGAAGTCTGAGTCAGAGGGAAGAATGGGGTTGGATGGCTTGTAGCTGGACTTACAGGGGAATGTTAGTGACCTAACGTGGCTCTGGTGCTAGATATCAGGTCTTTGTAAAAGTGGAAAGTGTACTAAACCTCTGAACCAGATTTCCATTCCATAAGGTTAGTTGTTGTTGTTTAAAGTGTTTTGGTTTGCTTGTATACAGTCATTATCTTACATTTTCCTCCACAGTATTACTTTCACCAGTTACTTGAAAACCTGGTTGATTCTCTGAGAGGAATCCAATTCAAAGAAGGTGAAGTAAAAGGCACACATATTGTAAGGATCATTAATTTGATATGGAATCTAAAGATACCAATATGCTTTAGCTACTGAGACAATTATCAATAGTTCTGCCAGGAGAGTCAGCAGATTCTAATCCTGCATCTGTTCATTCTCCGTGTGTGTACATATCGCTCCATCACTTTGCATTTTGCCAGTTCCCACTGTACTGGTCCACAAGTAGATAAGAATGCATTACATGTTTCTAAAGTTTGTATGCTATAATTTTGACAATTAGAAGAAATAGATCGTGACACATTTTTATAATTCTGGGAAGAAATCTAAATTGATGAAATAGACAGGAGTAATTGGATCTGATGTGTAAATTGAAAGGAAGATACGGGGGTATAGTGGTAAGTTTTATTCGCCAATAAGGCAAGATTATAAATTCTATTTATTGAGTGTGACATTAAATCATGGCTAGCTAGGGATTTACTTTGTAAGTGTAATTTAAGTGTATATTATTCATCTTTACATAAAAAGAAGTATTCAAAGATAGTCTAAGATACAAGATAAATGACTGACTAGCCATTGTGATTCCTCTGACAAAGCTCTGACCACCACATTTGCATACAGATATACCAACATATTAAATTAAAGGACCTACTAGGACTCAAGGGGTGAGATAAAAAATAACATAAATTTTGTCCCCTTTTGCCAGGAAAATTGCATATTTTTTCTAGTTTAAGAAACATAGATTCAGAGGGAAAAAGAATATAAGTTGCATCAATATCTGCAAAGAGTTGTTCCAGACCAGAGTTCACCTAAAGGAAATAGAAATAACCTATCAATTTCCTGAATGTAAGAAAATAATTCTGAAACTATTCTATATCAGACGACCATAGCATCACACTCCAAGCCTAGTAACTGGGATATTAAAATGATTTTGACTAAGTGAAACCAAATAAGAAAATGAATGCTCCAAAGAACCAATAACAAAGAATACCTAAGAGAAACAGAACGAAAGGCAAAACCTAAATTCTCACACACACTCCCACAACTGTTGGTAAATTTCTTTGTTGATACTGGGGACACAACCAAAGGGGAAAATGTATCTTCTATTGGAAAAGGCCAAATAGCATTATTTCACCATCAATAGCAAGGAAGCTGAGTCCATTAGAAACAATATCTCACAAATATTATTTCAGTTCTTAGATGACTACACTGATATATAAAAAATAAATGTCAGGAAAGATTACTAAATCTCAATTGATATGTTAGTGTGGAAGTATTTTAGGCAAGTGACAGGAAGGAAGGATGTCAGCTTTGAATCAGTGAAACGAAAGGCCTGGGTTTCTCTTTGATAGCGATGTTGGTGTCAGTTTTCATAGAACCAGGATTACTTGGCCCAAAGAACTCAATATACTGACAAAGAAACTTGTATTTAATAAATTATTCCAAAGGCAGTTGGACTGCTCAATAATAGGATTGTCTGTGAAACTGGAACTACAGGTCACTGCTTTTGTGGAAAAAAAAAAAGAATATCTGGAGGGGGGGAAATTCCATTATTCAGTGTAAGGGTTTGCAGAGCTGAGCTGAGCTGAGCAGAGGCATACTGGCTCTTTTATGTCAAATGACACAAGCTAGAATCATTTTTTGCCTTTATTTATTCATTTTTTCAGTTCTGCAAGGGCCCACATTTTTATTGGAAGAAATCTTTCATTGCGTTATCTTGTTATATCACTTAAGTACTGATCTACATATCCACATTGCATCCTTTACTTTAAATGATTGGAGTGATATCTTGTGTAACATCTGTAGACCATTAGGGGAACTTTTTGTTTAGGTAGTAAAGTGCTGAGTATTGCTCATGAAACTAGCAGATTGAGATGTTTCCCGTTCCTTGTACTAAAGCTAAGGATTTTTTCTGCCCCAATACTTGGAAACTAATTCCCCAAACAATCTGATTTTCTCAAATAATGAAATAACCTTACAAATCACTAAACTTGTAGATGATTAATTTAAACTATATGTACTAACCATTTAGTATATGGATACTATGTATACTAACCATACAACAGATCCCTTAAGCTGAAGCATTGAAAAATGGACTTGATTTAAAATTAATATTCTTGAACACTACCAGTTCTTCAATATGGATTTAATTAGTATAATCCTTTAAGTTATGGGTTTAAGAATAATATTTATTTTTATTTTAATAGAAAATGAAGCATCCAAATTCTTCTGTGTGGATATTTTAAAATCACCATTGCCTCTACTGTAGTTGTAATATATTGATCTGTTAGTGTTCTTACTGTTGTTTGATTATATTCATTATAATAAAACAAAAGCTAAGAGAAAACAAGTACGATGTTAAAGATGGCATGAGTAAGCATAATATGATAAACTAAATCCTATTCATTTTTATTGTTATTTTTTGTCTTACTTATCCAGCTCATACAATACATTCCTACTACAGCCTCCCATCTGTCCCTTCTCTCAGCTAACCTCACGTCTTCTCTCCCTGAGTCAGCTGTTCCTCTATTACCCTTTAGGAAAGAGCAGTCCTTACAGTCATATTAAGGGAACATGTCATAACAAGATGCAACAAAGTCTAGGCACAAAGCCGCATTCAATGCTAGATGAGGCAATCTAGTAGAAAAAAAAAAAAAAAAAGGGTCCTGCACTCAGGCAAAAGAGTTAGTAAGTGGAGTTGGCTAATTCTTTTGCCTGCTAGAGTCACTTTTTAATTGGTTATTTTGTTTATTTATTTTTCAAACGTTGTACACCCTTTAGCAGTTTCCCTTCCACAAACCCCCATCCTATCCCCGCTCCCTCCTGCTTCTATGAGAGAGTTCCTCCACCCACCCACCCACCCACTCCTGCTTTACCTCCTTAGTATTCCCCTATACTGGGTCATCGAACCTCCACAGGACCAAGGACCTCTCCTCCCATTGACGGCAGATAAGGCCATCCTCTGTTATATCTGCAGCTAGAGTCATGGGTCTCTCCATGTGTACTCATTGGTTGGTGGTTTAGTCCCTGGGAACTCTGGGGGGTCCAGTTAGTTGATACTGTTGTTCTTCCTATGGGGTTGCAATCTCCTTCAGCTCCTTCATTCTTTCCCCTAATTCTCCAATTGGGGTGCCTGGGCTCAGTTTGATAGTTGGCTGTATCTGTATCTGTCAGGTGCTGACCGAGCCTCTCAGGGACAGCTATACCAGGCTCCTGTCAGCAAGCACTTCTTGACATCAGCAATAGTGTTAGGGTTTGGTGTCTGCAGATGGTTTTAAGAGGAAGCTGAACTGAGAAAATGTCTCAACCATATTGACCTGTTGGAAAGCCTAGGATGCATTTTCTTGATTGGTATTTGATGTAGGAGGGACCAGCTGACTGTATATAGTACCAAGCTGCACTGAGGGCCCTGAGCACTTGTAAAAATAGCAGGCTAAGCAACCCAGTCAGCTGAATCCCTCTATGCCCTCTACTTCTGGTCCTGTCTTCAGGTTTCATCTTGACTTCCTGTCTTGATTTCTTCTTATTAAGGACTGAGATATGGAACTGTAACTTGAAAGAAATCATTTTCTCTTCTAAATTTCTTTTGTTCATGGTGTTTTGTCACAGCAATGAAAACTATAACAAAATAGGAGTGTCTGCTTAGGTCTTTTCACAATACATACATTAAATCCTCATAGACTTTAAATATTGCCTCTTTAACTTACACTGTAATGGTGATTTTAGGGAAAAAAAAAAAACAACAACAATGCAACCCTAAGCCAAACAAAACAACCAATCAACCAACCAATCAACCAAACCAAACCTAACCAAAACAAACAAACAAACAATTGAAAAACAATAGTTGTGCCGGGCGGTGGTGGCGCACGCCTTTAATCCCAGCACTTGGGAGGCAGAGGCAGGGGATTTCTGAGTTCGAGGTCCAAGCCTGGTCTCAAGAGTGATTTCCAGGACAGCCAGGGATTACTAGAGAAACCCTGTCTCAAAAAACAACAAAAAAAACAAAAAAAAAAAAAAAAAAAAAGAAAAAACAATAGTTTACATATCAAGGAGACTAAGCATGTCGAAGCATATACATCTCCCTTAAAGAACTGTTAATATCATTGATCCTATAAAATATCTGAAGAGTGTTGGGTGATTCTCATCACAACCACATTTGAACTTCTTTCCCCATGCAGAAGAGAGTTACGATTTAGAGAATAATGTGCACTAAGCCAATATCATAAGTGTAACCAGTTAATATTATTATTATTTAATCATTTTTTACAGTCCAGCCATTATCTCTCTCCCAGTCTATCCTTCAGAATTTCTCATCCTATTCTGGCTCCCTTGTCTCCAAAAGGATGTCCATCCCCCTTCCCCACCAGACCTCCTCCCTCTCTGGGGCCTCAAGTGTCTGGAGGGTTAGATGCTTCTTCTCTCTCTGAGGCCAGACCAGGCAGTCCTCTGTTGTACATGTGTGTTGGAGGAAGGGGGGGAGGAGCCTGATATCAGCTAATGTATGCTGCCTGGTTGGTGGTGGTTCTTTGAAACAGCAAGAAAGAGGGTATTGCTGCTGAAACATCAGCTAGGAAGGCAGGTCAGCTTGGGGCTTTTGTGACTCTCTGAGCTAGTAGGCTTTGACTCCAGCATCTGAGTTTGAAATCTTCCTTGGTAAAATCAAACTACTGAGATTTTGTTATACAACAACAAATTAACATATAAGCCTCATTATAATATGAAAGCAACATCTCCATTTTGTTCTTTAAGGTATACTACTGTGACTGCCGTGTGTGTGCGTGTGTGTGTGTGTGTGTGTGTGTGTGTGTGTGTGTTACCTGCTGTGCATGAATCTAAGAATGAAATTCTACATTCCTAGGGATGTGAAAAGTTATTCATTTGCTTCACTACTTGAAGCTTACCATCCAGTGAAAGCAGTAATGTTGGAAAGCCAATTCCTTTGTCTGCCCTCAATTAGTAAGCCATAATATGATGTGTCAGTTGGAGAATAAAATCCTTTCATCTTTTCACCATTTTAGCAACAATACCTGATTACTCTTGCTCATTGATGACTGATTGCTTCCTAATGAATGAGAAAGGTACCAGAAGACCTACATTCCTCATCCAACACTAACAAAATGATGATTCCCCCAGCTCCCACCAAGGATCTGATTAACACCATGGACAAGATTCTCCATTATTTTGACCCTAGTCATTCATTCTGTTTCCATAGCTGCTCTTCTTGTGAGCTCATGAAGATAGTAGCTATGATACAGGAAGAGGGTATTCATAGACTAAGTAATTATAATGCAATATTGTCTGGATCTTGAAAATATGCAAGGCACGTGCTCAGATGTAAATGAAAGATGTAAATTAGGCTCCTATTTTTCCCATAAGAATCCCCAAGCTCCATCCACTGTTTGGCTGTGGGTGTCTGTATCTGTCTGAATCAGCTGGTGGGTAGAGCCTCTCTGAGGACAACCATGCTAGTCTCCTATCTGCTAGTATAACAAAGTATCATGAGTACTGTTAGGATTGGTGCTTGCCCATGGGATGGGTCTCAAGTTATGCCTGTTATTGGTTGTTCATTCCCTCAGTCTCAGTTATATCCCCTGTCCCCGCATTACTTGTAGACAGGATAAATTTGGGTTGAAAGTTTTGTGGGTGGGTTGGTGTCTCTATTGCTCCAGTGGGGTTTCTGCCTGCCTTCAGGAAGTGGCCTATTCAGATGCCATATCACCAATGTTATAAGGCACAGCTAAGGCCACCTCCATTGATTCTGAAATCCTCCCTTATCCCAGGTCTTTGTCTTGTTCTGGAGATGCCCCCACCTCCTCACTCCTCCCAGCTGCAGATTTCCATTCATTTTCATGGCCATCTAGCCATCTTTCTTGTCCTTCCCATAGCTGATCCTGAATCTATCATTCCCCTCCCAATCCCCTTTTCCTACCAGTTCCCTCCTTCCATCTAACCCTTAGGATTATTTTATTCTCCCTTCTAAGTGAGATTCAAGCAGCGTTGCTTTGACCTTCCTTCTTATTTAGCTTCTTGGGTCTGTGGAGTTTATCATGGTACCTGTATTGGGGGTCCTGACGGGGATAGAAACTCCACAGGAAGACTAACAGAGTCAATTAACTGGCCCCTGGCAGCACTCAGAGTCTGAACTACCAACTAAAGACCATAGAGGGCTAGACTAGGCCTCCCCACTCATCTGTACCAGATGTGCAGCTTGACCTTCATGTGAGTCCTGAACAACTGGAGAAAGGGCTTCTATCCTAAATAGATGCTGCATTGTCTGGCCTCATGTGAGAGGAAGCATTTAGCCTTCCAACGAGATGAAGTTCCACTATGGGGTGCATAGCCAGGCTGCCGTCCCCACCACCTACCCAGAGGAATGCTGGGGGTGAGGGAGGAAGGATTGTGGGAAGGGGTGACCAGACAGGAGCAGTGAATGGGATGTATGGCGAATAAGTAAGAAAATAACATAAGAAATTAAAAAATCAGGCTCAAAAGAGCTGCAGTGACAAGTCAGTTTAATGATAATGAAGGCTAAAGACCCACGTGTCCTCCTAGGGCTTCTTATGTTTCATCTGTTGAAGTCTAATGTGATGAGTTCATTGACTTAATAGAAAACAAAATACTTGGACCTGTTTTTATACTTTTTTTGGGGGTCTGATTATCTGACAGCATGTAAAAGTGAACCATTTTAATACCTTCACTGTATTAATGGGTAGTATGGGAAGAATATTTAAACATAATTCTGCTGAGTTTTCATTAGCCCAAGTATTTTTTACTCATGAACTTAAATTTCCCTCATTATTGCTTAATTCCTTGAGAATATTAAATCTATCAAATTATCGATTTTACTTGTTACTGATTCTCATATCTTCAAACTGCTGAAATTCATTGAAGTACCTGTTAAAACCAATTACAGTCTCTATAAAGACCTAGGAAGGGACTCTAGTGTTGGGAGCCAACTCCTATCAGAAAGCGGCTATCATCTTTGTAGCCATCTCAAGCCATATACCCTGACAAGAGACTTGTTTTCAACAGCCCACAACAGCTGAGCACACTCTGATAAACATCTTGTTTTTCTCACATATCTTGTTTTGCTGCTTAGTATCCCCAGCTGCAAGGCACGTGGCATAGTGCCTTCAGCTGTGTTCCCCTGCTTGCCCAAGAGGGCAAGGCATGTGGTAAAGGGTATAAATACCCAGGATTTCCTTTCAATAAGGTAGACTTGATCAGACCCTCTGTCTTGTCTCCATTCTTTCCTTCTCTTGCCCCTCCATCCCCACTCTCTCTCTTGCTAGACCCTGCTTGCTTCGTCAGAATGGGCGGCTACATAGTGGCGCCTCAATGTTGGAGCTCCAGTAAGCGGGATACAATGAAGGACACCACGGGATTTAGAAGCGTGCATCCTCACTCCTGCTCTGGAGAACCTGTTGACTTACAGAACTGGCTTGGTAGTAGCGCTCAACTCGAGGCAGCAAGCACGAGAGACCCAGTGAGGGACATTACTGGAAGAAGAGTCTGCCAAAAATTCAGAAGTGAAACAATGGTGATCACTGTGGAAATCTGCCACTTCAAGACCAGTAGATCATAGTAATGAAAATGGGGCAAGAAATAATCAGCAGGAACAGATAAAAAAGCTTTAAAGAAGCAAGGAGTAAATTGCAGGCTGCTCTGAGTCAAGAGAGCCAAAAAGATAAATAGATAAATAGAAGGCTGCTCTAGGCAGAGAGCTGAACAAAAAGATAGTGTTAATCAGTTGTATTGGATTGATTTAACTTTCAAAACGGGTGTGATTCTGAATTGTGTAGCTATAGTTTTCCTCTGGATAAAAGCTCAATGTAAAGGCTTTTCTGGTTACTGGCTCAAGGATAGGCTGATCTGGGAAAAACAGGGGTTTTTTTGTTTTTGTTTTGGTTTTTTTTTGTTTGTTTGTTTTTTTTTGTGTGTGTGTGTGTGTGTGTGTGTGTGTGTGTGTGTGTGTGTGCATGTGTGTGTGTTTTCTGAAGAGGTCATTAAGATAGTAGTGATATCTTCCAGAATTATATGGATCAGACATGACAGAGGTAGGCCTCCAGGAGACTAGATTCCAAAGAATCAAACAAAATAATTATCTTGATACTAAAATTTGCTTTGAGATTTGTATATTACAGAATACATAGCCTTGGTGAATGAATCTCCTTGTCACCTACAACTACTGGTGTCCTGGATTTCCAGCTGGACACAGTTAAGACAGACATCGGAGGCTTATAAATTTACCCTTCCTCTCATCCCTCTTCTAATATCTCAACTCCCATATTAAGCTTGAAGAAGTTAAGGAAGTGTAGACACCCCTATTCCCTGGACTTGGTGACTGAGGTGGTTAATATTAGGCTGTCTTTCTAGGGAAAAGTAATGATTTTATTGAAACAGAGGAAGAGCTAAAATTGATTACACAGCCATAATCTATTGGTAGAAATTTGTATAATTGTTACTAAGTTGATGCAAATTCAAGTATTTCATTGGTATAATTTCTTCTATTAATTGAAAATTTGTGGGTACAAGATTTAGAACTTTAACTTCTCCAACAAAAGGGAATTGTCTGCTGCCCTTAAAAAAAGAGTGTTGCATTTATACCAATCATTCAGGCATTGTTATCTCTCGTCTCTTGGGTCCATGCTGTTCAACAAACTGATGGCTTTTGTATGACAACAGATAGATGATATTTAAATGATATCCATACAAGTTCATTATTACAGGCTGGAAGTAGGGGACTCTAAAACCTCTGTCATCAAGACTGACGAGGATTAACCCCTAACTTACACACTTAACCAGATAGTCAATGAAGGGTAAGAGAACACCTCAAGACCCTTGCCCCTAACTGGGAGGCCTCACCATGCTAAGACAGGAACTCAACCAATGGCTGTTGAGTATCCAGAGATGGGAAAGGGAGACTGGGGTCCTTTGTTCCCACCTAAGGTAGGCACGGTTTCCATAAGTTTTCCCAGCCTTCCCTTTTGAAAAAAATTTAAAAGGGGGGACCTGTTGGGAGCCAACTCCTAGCAGAAAGCAACTATCATCTTTGGAGCCATCTTGAGCCATATACCCTGACAAGAGACTTGTTTTCAATAGCCCACAACAGCGGAGCACACTCTGATAAACATCTTGTTTTTCTCACATATCTTGTTTTGTTGTTTAATGCCGCCAGCTGCAAGGCACAAGTGGTATCCACGCTGCAAGGCACATGGTAAAGTGCCTTCAGCTGTGTTCCCCTGCTTGCCCACGAGGGCAAGGCACGTGGTAAAGGGTATAAATACCCAGGATTTCCTTTCAATCAAAAGAAGACTTGATCAGCACTTTTTGTCTTGTCTCCATTCTTCGAGTCTCTTTCCCCTCCATCCCTATTCTCTCTCTTGTTAGACCCTGACCCAAGGATCAGAGCAGCAGAATGGACCAGAACACTCTAGAATATTGTTATTCATAAGCATATTTAAATCAGATTATATGTTTCTCTAATGCCACAGTATCTGTGTTTTACTTGAGTAAGGTCTTCAAACATTTTGTAGCTATTCACCTTTGTTTTCTGGACACTTTGCTTTACATGTATCCCTTTATTGTCTACTTTTGCTAAAGCAAATTGCTGTTGAATTGTTCATTAACTTTTCTTAGCAACTGTATGTTCTTAAAGAAAGAAAAAGAAACAAATTCATACTAGCTCAAGGCAAAGCAAGCAGATATTGCCAAGTGTTTTTAGAAGCTCTGTTACATAACAAACAGTGAAAGCGAATTGGGCTTAAGGAAAATTAAACCACTAGCAATACAAGGTCTTTGGCACGAATGTCTTGCTGAAAGTTAATGTGTTATTCTGAATTAGAAGATGTGTCTGTTGTACTGATTAAGCTCTTTCTTGTAATTAAACATCAAGAGAACAATTATAGTATGTTATCCTCGTTTTAAGAATGAAACTTTAGAACGATAATAAGAGAAAATGAATGAGTTAATGAACAGAAATGATACTAACAGGGAAAGTGAGATAACAGAAGCTCAAAAGTGATGCTAAAATTTTGCAACATATCAGTTTATATTTGTAAAAACACACAAAATAAAAATATCTTTGATGGAAAAAGAGAGCCACCTTCAGAAAACCCTCCCATAGCTCTCCACATGATGCTCACATATATAGATTAAATAAACACACACACGTGCACACACACACACACAGTGCAAATTTAAAAGTTTTGAGACAGAAGACAATTTTTACATGAAACTATTGCCATGTGCATGTTGATTTTGTTTATTTTCTTCTCATTGTTTTTTAACCTTAAATATTATTTTTAAAGGGGAACATTTTGTGTATCTTGGTTGAAAAGCTCTTGGCTATATATCTTACATTTTGGGGCAAATATTCCCTGATGGCAGAAAACTGAGCCTTTTCTTCTCACCAAAAAGTTATTTCAAAGACACAGAAATTCCAAACTGCCCTCCCGGCAGCTGACTACACAGCCTTGACACTAACACAAAGATTGGAAGTTTAGCTGCTTCCTCCAGGGTAGCTGCCTCTGTTTTTAAATGTCATGAACTGGAAATTTAGAGGGTCACTTGAGAATGATTCCTCGGCTCATTCTCAAAAGTGTCTGGAGGATATATATAAACGCTGAAACTGCTGATACGGTACATGCTTGCTGCCAAAGGACTTTGATGCTGGATGAAATGTTTGTTCCAAATGTTCTTCTTCTGGATTGCCTTTTTGGAATAGTGAGGATGATTTTGGGAAAAACACAGGGACCTTAAGCACATTGTTAAAATCTAGACGCATATGTCATCTAACGTGATGGAGCACTATGTACTGGTGCTACAACATGTGGCCAAAGCTTTTCCTTCTTACACAAGTTTTTGAGTTGGTACTATTATCCTAGCTGTGGATTCATTTCGCTCTCCATGTACAGAATATATTTACATATAATATTATAAGATAAACTAATGTAATAAAAGTACTTCTGGTTCATTTTATATTTAAATCAGGCAAAAATGAAAATAGATTTTCGTGCATTTATGACTAAGTGAAATATTTAAAAAATATCTTAAAATTTTGATAAGCCAGGTTATTTTCATTTGAATCATACAAAAAATGATTTGATCTGTATGAGTTAAAGATGGTAAGGGGGAAAATTATATTTTTAAAAAAATATGCTGATAAATTGGCCTGTTTAAGTTTTAGGAAAATGTACACTACCACTTAATTTGCTTCACGATAAATGTGTGATGAAAGTGGCTATCATTGCCTTCATGCTCCTCCCTTTTGATTTCTTTCTTCTGTACTATTTTATTTTGAATTCTGCTCCATGATTATATCTAGTGTGGAAATGAACAGTTTTCTCTGTGAAAATGAAAATTAACAACTCCATTCCTTAAAGCTGGGAATTTGTTGAAATGAGAGTCAGTTGTATGTAAAATAAAGATAAATTTAAAAAATTAATTGCAATGGTAACGTTTTAAAATAATAAGCACATAGAAAAGAGAGCATTTATATACAAAATTTTATCATGTATTGGAATTTATGGCTGTAAATTTTACCAGTGTTATCTTTAATGTTGACTAGAAACACCCGTTATAATGTGTTTTTTTGTAAAGATTTTGTATGAAAAATATTGCTTTTAAATTTGTTCATTATCCAAATAGCTTATAGATCTGAAGAAGCTGAGATTTCAGCCTTCAAAGTTTGAACTTGCAAGACAATTTCAAAAAAATTATAGTTTTCCTTGGTTTTTTTTCAAAAGAATTTTAGTTTCTGATTGAGTAACTTATAAGCTATATTATAAAAAGCATGGAATCCTTAAAAAGTCTAATGAAATAATATCAGCTATATTCATGAAAGCCGTGGTAATTATGTGTTTCTTATCTTATTCTGTGTGAGGTGAGCTTGCAGATGTGTATATGTGTCCAGAAATCTGTCTTTGTGTATACAACATAACATAAATACTAATTAAAATACATTTTAGTTTATATACATATAGTCATAGTTTTTAACACAGAAGGCAGCTTTAGCTTTGAATTTTTATACAATGAGTTTCATAAAAATAAATAATCACTTCAAAATGAGTACTATTTGAAATTCCTTCTATTGTATTTTCAAGAATATAACTTTAATTTAACTTTTGCCCTGTATTTCCACAATTTTTAACTATGAGATATGTATCATTTATTAGATTCTCATAAGTATCACATTTCCCAAGCTATAGAGGGAAAATGTCACATTGGCCTCTCAGTGACTCATGGCTGGTCACTGATTTGATCAGAATTGCTTTTTAGTATCTCAATCTGTCAAAAACAAATTAATCTCTATGTCACTTTCATTCACATGTCCAAATCAGGTGTACATGACACATTTCATGAAGTTATGTGTTCATAGATATAGCATTAGCAAAAGTGAACTACATTCAGTGTCATGGAGTTGTGCCTTACAGAAATTATGGAGCAATTCCTAGGAGCCTGCTCTGTGGATTTTGTCCTTAAAAATTGCTCTGCTTATACCTTTCCAGTATAAATGAAAGACTATATAAATTATATCTTATAACTGAATCCTCTATAATCGCCATACAGTAAAACTGGAAAGGTCAGAATCATATTTACTGTTTTACAATTTATATAAAAAATAGATTGAATCCTAGCTTCCATTTGATTTTGACAGGTAATAGGATGGTAACAAAGGAATCCAGAATATTTCTTTATACTTCACACAATAATCTGACATCAATGTCACTTTCTCATTTGCCTCTTATTTGCTAACACTTTCAAAACTGCTGGTACATAAAGGTCTATTCATACCCTGCTTCTATTATTACCGCAAGGAATCTGCATCATTGTGTACTCACAAAAGAAAACCTGTCCTACATACAATAGTAGTGCAGTTAATGAAATAATTGGTTTAAAATGTTGTACTTGAGTGTTGCACATTGTAATGATTTTGCAGATATTGTAGCTTTTAGGATGTCATGCAGGGTGTCACCTCAGTGTGTGCTGCTATTTAGAAGAAATGACAGGACAGATTTAATGCTTTTAGTATTTCCCCCTTGATTAGGGAAGTACATATTCCTTTATACTTTTCCCTATTGAAAATACTTTCCCCTTAAATAGAGTGGCAACATAATATTGTATAAAGAGACTGGGTGCTGAAATAAAATATGTACTGCTTGTAACGCAAAATTCAAATCATGGAGCCAATATCTCTGTCCTGTGATCTGGAGTTTCACACTTTCAAATAACTTTTAATGACACTCAAGTGTACTGTTATACATTAACTTTTTCTCACGACAATTTGATCCATGAAACATGTTTTGCTTAATTTTCCTAAATTCGTGAATTCTCTTTCATTTTGTATTAAAAGAAAGAGCTAAACACACTTTCCATTACACATATTTGTTAAATTTGCAACCTAAAAAAATGATTACGATGATATTGAAATAAACTTTTAAGAAAAATTGATGCAAGTGATAAAAGTAAAAAAGTAGACTTCAGACTTATGTTTTCATTTTGCTGCATAGTGATCTCCCAGAAGGTCATTACTGTTCTGAAAGTAAGTTTTCTAAGTACATAAAACTGTCATTGTTAGAATACTTTATTAACTGGGTGGCATGAAAATGGAATGGTGGCAGCAGGTATTCTTTGAAAGCTAATCAACTGTTGTGTATGCATATTGGGTTGATTACCATTCCTTAAGTATAAAAAAAAAACTGTATACAAATAGACAAAATAGTTTTCTTTTTTCTTTTCTTCTTTTTTTTTTTTTTTTTTTCGAGACAGGGTTTCTCTGTGTAGCCCAGGCTGTCCTGGAACTCACTCTGTAGACCAGGCTGGACTCGAACTCAAAAATCTGCCTGCCTCTGCCTCCCAAGTGCTGGGATTAAAGACGTGTGCCAACACCGCCCGGCTATGCGCCCCCACTGCCTGGCTTATATTTTTCTCATCAGTATATTTATGCATACTTGCACAGTTTTTATATTTTAGAATTAAATAGAGTCAGAGAAATGTAAGACACTTAGAAGTTACTTAAAACTGTTTCCAGTACATGTGTTACTAAAGCTTATCAGGGAGTATATAGATGGACAGATGTTAAATGATAAATTTGGAGGAGTCCAGGAGAGGACAGGATATGAGTCTTATCAGACATATAATTAGAATTCATTATTGATGTCCAACGATGCATAAATGTCATCACTCACATAATATCAGTGCTCTGTATTTGCAGTGTCATTGCTATGACTCTGGCATTGCTTTCTCTGAAAGCCAATGCCAATGCTGTTTGAGAATGAAATGTTGGAGATATCATTTATATATTTCACAGTGAGCATTACGAAAGTTGGGCTTCCAAAAAGATTATGAGCTTGGTGTAGTGGCACATTGTTTGAACTCCAGCATTTGGATGGCATGAGCAGGCAAATCCTTGTGAGTTTGCGGACCCCCGGCCTACAAATTAAGTTCCAGTATAGGCAGAGCTCTGTTATACAGAAAAATCTTGTCTCAAAAAACAAAACCATCAAACAAAACCAGAAAAAGTGATTATCATTCTAAGATATCCATTTTCTTTCTCTAAGTAAATAATTCCAAATATTCTATGGTATTATAACTCATTCTCAATTGATATGTAGAATATAAAATATTCTTATCCATTGAATACCCATGAATAAGAAGCACAGGAGTAAAAGAGTGTTATCAAAGACCACTTTTTATAACACAAAGAGTAATCCTTACTGTGATTCAACATACAGCAATACGCAGCCTTAAATATACTTGAAAGAAGATCTTTAGGCAGAAGATAAAAATGGCTTTGATACCCTAGCACAAACGTCTCATTCTTTAACCAATTCAAAGTTACTCTCTTCCATCTTATCTTCACAATTCTCAAAAAATAACTTTTACTCTCCCTGTCCTCATTTCATTCTCTCATTCACTATTCAACCTCCTGCAACCAGGTTCTGCTTTCAATATTCAGCTAAAAAAAAATGCTCTTATGATGAAGGTCTTCAAGATGTTCCTAATCCTAAAATTGAATATGTTCTATTACTCCATTTGATGTCATTAAATCCTATTCTATTTATTTTTTCTCATTTTTAATTTTACCATTTTATGTAAACACATATAGTTTTTTTCATATTTTACATACTGGTATGTTATGAATTTCTTACACCGAATATCTTTCTCACATCACAATTTATCTGATCTCTTTATCTCAATGACTCAATTTCCATATGTCAATGACCCTGTATATGTCATTGAGTCCCAAGATTGGAATTTCAAGAAATTGAACCACATTTGAAGGTCAGAAGCACCTGATCAGGATGAAGACATAACTGTGTGGTTAATATACATAGCAAATGAAGAAGCCCCTCAGGGATTCGAGTGTTCTTCAGGCTCATTTCCCTAGATCTTTTCTACAAATTTAAAAATAAATTAGGTATTCAAGGCCCTATCCCACTTTCTCTTCTATTAGATTCAGTGTGTCTGGTTTTATGTTGAGATCCTTGATCCACTTGGTCTTGAGCTTTGTGCAAGGTGATAAATATGGGTCTTCTTCATTTGTCTACATATCGACAGACAGGTAGACCAGCACCATTTGTTGAAGATGCTTTCTTTTTCTATTGCATATGTTTGGCTTCTTTGTCAAAGATCAAGTGTGGTTTTATTTCTGGGACTTCAATTCTATTCCACTTATCAATTTGTCTGTCTCTGTACCAATACTATGCAGTTTTTTTTTTTTTTTTGTTTTTTTTCATTATTGCTCTGTAGTAAAGCTTGAGGTCAGGGATAGTGATTCCTCCAGCTATTCTTTATGTTAAGTATTCTTTCCTATCGTTTTTTTTTTGTTGTTTTTTTTGTTTTTTTTTTTGCCTTTCCAGATGCATTTGAAAATTGCTCTTTCCATCTCTTTGAAATTGTGTTGGAATTTTGATGAGGATTGCATTGAATCTGTAGAGTGCCTTTGGTAGGATGGCCATTTTTTTTTTATATTGCCAATCCAGACATGGGAGGTCTCTCCATTTTCTGAGATCTTCTTTGTTTCCTTTCTTGAGAAAGTTGAAGTTATTGTCATACAGACCTTTCACTTGTTTATTCAGAGTTATCCCAAGATAATTTATATTATTTGTGGCAATTGTAAAGGGAGTTGTTTCCCTAAATTTTTTCTAATTCTGTTTATCATTTGTATAAAGAAAGGGAAGTTTTCTAAACAGAACTACAATGGCACATGCTTTAAGATCAAAAATTGATAAGTGGGACTTCATGAAACTGGAAAGTTTCTGTAAGGGAAAAAACAGCCAATAAGACAAATCAGCAACCTACAGATTGGGAAAAAAAAATCTTCATTAACTCCACATCCAATAGAGAGCTAATATCCAAAATATATAAAGAACTCAAGAAACTAACCACCAAACAAAGAAACAGACAAAACAAAACAAACAAGCAAACAAACAAAAAACAAAACAAAAAAACCCTGACCTAATCTAAAATTGAGGTATAGAACTAAACCAAGAATTCACAACAGAGAAATCTTGAATGGCTGTGAAACACCTAAAGAAATGTTCAAAGTCCTTAGTGATCAGAGAAATGCAAATCAAAACTACCCTGAGATTCCATCTGACACCAATCAAAATGGCTAAGATCAAAACCTCAGGTGACAAAAATATGTTGGCAATGATGTGGAGAAAGAGGAACACTCCTCCATGGCTGGTGGGATTGCAAACTAGTACAACCACTCTGAATCAATCTAGAGGTTTCTCAGAAAATTGCAAATAGATCTAAGTTAAGATCCAGCAATGTCACTCATGGAAATATACCCAAAAGACGCACCACTATAACACAAGGGCACGTGTTCTACTATGTTCATAGTGGTCTTGATTGTGATAGCCAGAATCTGAAAACAACCCAGATGTCCCTGGACAGAAGAATGGATACAGAAAATGTGGTTCATTTACACAGTGGAATACAACTCAGCTATTAAGAATGAGAATATCCTGAGTTTTGCAGGCAAATGGATGAAATTAGAAAATATCATCCTGAGTGAGGTAACTCAGACCCAAAAGGACATGTATGATATGTACTCACTAACAAGTGGATATTCGCTAATAAAAAAGTACAGAATAAACAAGATACAGTCCACAGAATTCAAAAAGGTCAACAAGCTGAAGGGCCCAAGTGAGGATGCCTCAATCCCACTTGGTGGGATAAGAAAGCAATAGCAAGTGGGGAAGGATGGAAGGAACTGGGAGGAAAAGTTGACAAGGGTGAGGGGTGGGGAATTTGATCTGGTATTGGGTGAGTTTAAAAGGACTGAAGCCCTGAGGCTAGCAGAAAGAATGGTTGGGGCGTCCCTCTAGAATGCACCAGAGATCTAGGAGGTAGAAACATTCAGGACTCAAAGGGAGAGACCTTAGATGAAATATCCGACAGTAGGGAGAGGGAACTTACAGAGCCTACCTCCAGCAGGAAGACAGGGCATCAAATGAGGGGGGGGGGGTTGCCATCCCACAGTCAAATCTCTGACTCATAATTGTTCCTGTCTGAAATAACTTCATCTATGGAAATGAAGAGGAGCCTGAGGAAAAGAATGTCCAATGACAGAATCAAAGTGTGATCTAGCTCATGGGGAGGTCTCAAGGCCTGACATAATTACTGAGGCTATGGAACACTTGCAAAAGGGGACCTATCATGACTGCTCTCTGAAAGACTAAACAAGCAGCTGAAAGAGTCAGATGCAGATATTTGAACTCAACCCAATGAACAGAAGATGCTGATCATGTGATGGAATTAGGGAAAGGCTGTAAGAAGCTGAGGAGGAGGGCAACCCTGTAGGAGGACCAGTAGTCTTAATTAACCTGGACCCCTGAGATCTCTCAAATACTGGACCACCAACCAGGTAGCATATACCAGCTGATATGAGGCCCCCAACACATATACAGCAGAGGACTGCCAGATCTGAGTTCAGTCAGACAAGGTGCACTTAACTCTCAGGAGACTGGAGGTACCAGGGAGTTTAGAGGTCTGGTGGAGTAGGGGGTTGCGGAGAGGAAGGGGGGCATCCTCATGGAGACAGGAGGGCAGGGAAGTGGTAAGAGATGCAGAACAGTTGGAGGGTGGACTAGGAGGGGAATAAATTTGAATTTAAAATAAATAAATTAATCAATTAAAAATAAATAAATAAATATGTAACACAGCGTCATTGTTTATTGTAATATAATTATGAAAATGCAGACTACATTTAAAATTATAAAATCATATCACCCTGTATTATTGGATTTGTGTTCTTCTGTTTCCACTATTCAGGATAATTTTTGTAAGATACCTTCTCCTGTAGATTAAATCAACATAATACTGAATCTAAGAAAACAGTAGCTTTATGAGAGTCGAGTGATACATTTAAAATATTCTGGATTTCTATTATAATTCAGGATTTCACAGTGTTGATATTAAAAAACAGATTATTTTGATAAGGTAGTCTCCCATACCTGATGGCCATCAGTTGGTATTTCTTCCGAGTTTCTGCTACAAGCTTATCTCCTATCTCCATTATTTCTATAAAACGAAATCTCTCCAGATTTTTGTGGACTCATTTTAAAGGACTGAATGGGCTCTCCCTCCTCTATTCCTCTCCCTCTCTCCCTCTCCTTTTCTTATTTCTCTCCTCTCTCCCTCTCCCTTTTCTTATTCCTCTCTCTCTCTCCCTCTCCTTTTCTTTTCCTCTCTCTCTCTCCTCTCCTTTCTTATTCTCTCCCTCTCTCCCTCTCCTTTTCTTACTCCTCTCCCTCTCTCCCTCTCCCTTTTCTTATTCCTCTCCTCTCTTTCTTCTCTCTCTCTCTCTCACTCTCTCTCTCACATGCACACATTTTTCTCTAGAATGTGAGACCATCACTATCTTATCTCAAGTAATTTGATTTTCCTGTTTAATATTGTAGATTTTCTTATTAATGAATATAATTAACATAAAATATATTTAATAATTAATATGTGTCTTATAAAATATATAATGTTGAGTTGGAGAAAATAAGGTTCATGAGTCAAGGTGCTTGCCTACCAAGCTCGATGATGCTATTGAACCCCTTTTAATTCTCATAGTGACCTCATGAAAGTTAAAATCGTATGTAGGACAAAGGAAATCATCAATAGGACAAAATAGCAGCCTAAATAATGGAGAAAGATCTTGCCTAATCCTACATCCAACAGCGGGCTGATATCCAAAATATATAAAGAACTAAAGACATTAGACAACAATTCAGATGACACAGTTAAAAAATGGAGTACACATTTAAACAGAGATTTTTCAACAGAGGAATCTCGAATGACTGAGAAGTACTTAAAGAAATTTCCAGCACTCTTAGTCATCTGGGAAATGCAAATCAAACTATTCTGTGATTCCATCTTTATCCATCAGAATGGCTAAAATCAAAAACTCAAACTATACTCATGCTGGCAGGATATGGAGCAAGGGGAACACTCCTCCATTTCTGGTGGGAGTGCAAACTTATACAACCACTTTGAAAATCAATCTGGTAGTTTCTCAAAAAACAGCAGAATAGTTCTACACTCCTGGGCCTATATCCAAAAGATGTTCTACCATACCACAAAGACACTTGATCAACTATGTTCATAGCAGCTTTTTTCATAATAATCAGGAACGTGAAACAACCTAGATAACCAACTGAAGAATGGTTAATGAAATTGTGGTACCTTTATACAATGCAACACTACTTTGGTTATTATAAACAAGGACATCATGTAATTTATTGGCAAATGGATAGACGTAAAAAAAAATTATCCTGAGTGAAGTAACCCAGACACATGTGGTATGTACTTCCTTATAAGTGGATATTAGCCATAAAATACAGGAAACCATGCTACAATTTACAGATTCAAAGAAGCTTAGTGAAAAAGAAAACCCAAAGCAAGATGCCTGAATCTCACTGAGAAGGGAAATAAAATAAACATCTAGGTAAATGAACAGAGGACACTGGATGTAGAAGGCATGGAGAGGAGAAAAAGGGGATCAAATGTGGAGAAGGTAGAATATGAGAGAACTGAGAAAGAGAATTCTCAGATTGGTGGGTGTCAGGGACATCTCTGGGATGTGTTAGAAACCTAGAAAAAAAGAAAGTACCAGGAATCTATGAGGATGCCACAAGCTAAGACTCCTAGCGATAGTGGATATGGAACCTAAAATGGCCACCTCCTGTAAGGTAAGATTCTCCCAATGGAAGCCTTTACCCACCCATAAAACTTTTGACACGCAATTTGTCCTATTTATAAGATGATCAAGGATAAAGATGGAGCAGAAATCAAAGGATTAATCAAACAATGACTAGCCCAACTTGAGACCCATGTCATGAGAAAGAGCCCACTTTTTACACTACTAGTGGTATTCTGCTATACTTGCATAGCAGAACTGCCATCTGAGGAAGCCTCACCGAGCAACTAATGGAAACAGTTGTAGAAAACCACAGATAAACCTTAGGTGGAAACTGGGCAGATGGGGAGGAAGAATTGAAGGATTAAGAGAGGTTAGGAATACAACCAAAAATCCCTTCAGACTCAACTAACCTGAGGTCATACAGGCTCATTCAGAGACTGAATCACCAATTGAAGAGAATACGGATAGACATAGGCCCTACACATACATAACAGATGTGCACCTTGATCTTCATGTGAGACCCATAATAACTAGAGTAGGGTGTATCTCTCATTCTGTTGAATAGCTTTGGATCCCTTTCCCTAACAGGGTTTCTTTGGCTAGCTCAAACAATTGTGCCTTGTGCTACTGCAACTTGATATACCAAGGAGTGTTGCTAGCCATGGGATACCACTCCTCTGAGGAGAAAGCAAGGGGGCAGAGTGGGAGAGACTGGGAGGAAGGTGGGAAGGAGGGGAAGCTGTGATCTGGATATATGTAAATAAATAAATATTAAATAAATGAAAATAAATTCACATAGTAGTAGAAAGTGAACATCTATAGACTGCCTATGATTTCCCGATATGCATCACAAAATACGAATACACTACTCTGAGCATATACATCAGAAAAATGAATATATTTGTGCATGTGTAGTGTGTGTGTGTATTTAAAACATCTCTCATCTCTTATGCAATGTTCTTATACTACCCATATTTTTAAAGTTCATTTTCTTATTGGTTCGAGAATGAGTATCTGTCTACAAACATGTTTTCAGTTTTGTACTTATTTTCTTCAGACAGGTCCTCAGTATGATTTTTACTAAACTATAACAAAGATATTTAAGTAAAACATCAAGTTTTTTTCAAATTTATAGGAATCGTGATACATAATTAGCACTGTTGTTATAGTTCTGCAGTAAAGAATTGATTCTCATCACTAGTTGGAAATAAAAAATTCACGCAGAAGCTGTCTTTGTCTTTTCTCTCTTCCTTTCATTTCCAACACATATAAAATTTACTTTCTTTTTTTCCTTTCCCCCACAAATTTTACTTTCCCATTCAAAAAATGTGATAAATTCTTACCTTTAAACAAAATGTCACTTTTTTTCTATATTTAATATTTCACTCATATTCCCATTTTTTAAAGAGAACAATTTGAAAATGATTGTCTTACCTCTACTCTCCAGGTAAGTAACTCATAGTAGCTTTCCTTTGGACCACTCAGATATCTTTACCCTCTGGAATGGTAAGCAAGATCACCACATAATCATTATATACTATGACATAAACGTTTTTGATTAAAGGGACAATTGTGTCTTCTGTAATCTTAGTAACATGACATGATAAAACTAAGGTCAAGTCTATTCATAATCTTTTAATTATGTAATTTAATTAATCAAGTTTTGAGACTTGCATAGTATAATGCGAGCAGAAGTAAAGGAGAAATTCCTGTCAGCCTCTGAAAGATTATGTTCATGACATTTCCAGGTAGGTTTGTGATATGTTGGTGTGAATCCTATAATTTTGTTTGAATTGCACATACTTTTCTCACTTTTACAGATTTGGAAAGATAAAATGAGCACACCTGTCTGTCCACATGATTTCTATATGCCTAGCTATAGGATTATAATGGGCAAATGAGAGGAGATAGTCTCTGCATCACAAAACAAAATCTCAACTCTATTGTCTGTTGAATTGTTTATATTTCTGTGAATTTTATTACAATGGTGAAGTAAAGCAGTGTGCTCAGGGTTTTACACAGCTTACAACACTCACTACTACAAAGTTTGTGTCCATTAAATCTTCTTCAATTTTTAACTGAAATGTGTAAAGTGACTATGTGAGGGTGTGCATGTTCTTTATGCTTCTGTGTTTAAAAATAGGGAAATAACTTTGTTTGACCTTTCTGATGAGGAAATTATTGAAAATTCCTGTCCTTTAATGTTGTTCACTTTTTTTCCCTGCCTACTTCCTACTGACCTTTATTGAACAATTCTGAATTAAATTTATATTTCCTTTGGTCTCTGTGATATTTACTATTGAAATATCATTTGCTTTGTGGGTCATTTTAAGAAGTCTTTATGCACATAGCATTACTATAAATGAGGCTAGATACTTCATGAAGTCTTTTTACTCTCATATTTTTATACCCTGATCCAATGAATCATTTTAATATATTGCTTAAATTATAAAATACTGCTTTTATTGTAAACAATTTTTTCATTCATTAATTTTTTAACTTATTCACATATATTATTTTCTTAAACATTCTAGATATCTTATCATTCTTTTAGTATGCATTAGTCACTTAATAAATAAAAATCATGTCAATTTAAAAATTCTTGTTAATACCAATGGCTTGGCTTCCATGTGGATATTTGTATTACATGAGATTTATAAAAGAAAAAAAGAGGACACACTCATTGTGTAGTTTTACAACACAACACAGATGGTGAGTGAATTTGGAAGTATCTCTCAAAACTAAGAACTGATGAATCCATATTTAATTGTATCTCTGCATTCTTTCTGATACAATTTTTATTCTTTCATTACCACTTCTACAATGGTACAAGAATCTGGAAACATAATTCTGAAATTGCTTTTCTTGAGCTATTTGCAAGCTTATCTATATTTAATATCTCTTCAAACACTATATTTCAAACTGTAACTTAACACTTAAACAGTTGCTTGGTATGTGATTGTTGCCATTGGTTATCAATTTAAGAAGACATTGAATTATCTAGGAGACAAGCCTTAGGCACACTTGATAGAGGTAATCTAGATTAGGTCAGTCTTTGTACATGCTAGTGATGAATTATACCATTTAGCTTCATTAAGGTGGGAAGTTACACCCTAATAGTTGGTGGCACAGTTGTACATGCTAGGGTCCTAGGTTGCAGATAAAAGAAAAAGACAGGTAAGTATAATAATCTTTATTCTCTTCTTTCTCGTGGTAAACATGCAAAGTAGATAGCTGATTCCAATTTGGTCTTCTTGAATAGCCAATGATGGCCTGTACACTGGAACTGCGACACAAAATTAGGCAAAATAAATTTTCTTTGCCAAAATTCTGTGTGTCATAGTATTTTGTAACAGCATAGAAATGTAACTTGGTTCACAAGACATTTGGCAGGATTTGTTGAAATCATCTAATCTCTGTTATATGTTTGTAACATGGAGTAATTCAGCCATGATGATAGATACTGCAACCCATGGTAACTCTGTTACTGACTGTCATCAAAAGGCTGTTGTCTTTTTGTACAAATTAGCCTTTAATAATTTAGATGAGAATTTTCTTAGAACAAACATTCTTTTATTTTTAATTTATGTCTTATTAGCCTATATTAATTATACAGGTTTGATGAGTTAGCCATGACATCTCTTTTGTGTTTGTTAAGTGATTTAATATGTTAATTTTCTCTTGCTGCCTTTTTTCCCCTCAATTTTCCCACATTTCTGAAGTCAAATGGCCTCCCTACTGCTTTACAGTCTGTATTTATTTTTTTCATGTCTGTATTCCATATATATGAGACTGAAGTTATTATATTTATGTTTTGAGCCATGAATATTTTCCCTTAAACTATGATCCATCACATAGTTCACTTTAACAGCTATTACTCTGTAGTGAATCTATCCCATATTTATTTATTCATCTTTGACTATGAATATACATTTTAAGAAATTGAAATTCTCAGAAACTTTGACAGAGTATATTTTCTATTAACCTTACACAATTCTAAGTAGTCTCAGAAAAAATTCCCATTATCCAAAGAGAACATAGCCAATGGATCATTGAGAAATTAATGAATCCTTAATAAATTGCCCATCAAGAAGAAATAACAGGTTTATGGTGCTTTCTGGAACTGTGGTGTAATGAGTCTCTGGCAAATTTTAAATAACGTATGGGATGTCATGGAAAAGTGTTGGCAAGAGATCACAAAAAGCTAGATGACAAAAAAAATGATTTATAAGCCTGAACATG